>JJOG01006425.1:0-12544 GCA_000715275.1 Gyrodactylus salaris
TGTAAGTCACAATAGTATTTGCTTTAACTGTATCGGACATTCACCAATTCAAATTCTAATGCACACCCTCTATGTCCGATTTCTCGTCATACCTTGCAGGCTTCTTTATTCGACGTGGTGCCCTGTCCCTTGTTAAGACCCAGTCCAACTCTTGAACAGTCGCTGCCTCCTCTCGTCGCTCTTCGTCTTCTTCTTGTTCGACCGGTAACTCCTGATTTGTTCTCTCTACCGTGTCCGAGTCTTCATGTAACTGTCTTCTGACATATACATCAGCTTCGTGGACCAAACGATCATTGCTGTCACGCCAGGTGCTTTTAGAGAATCTTTTTGCCACTTCTGGTCGTAGAGTTCTCTCGTTCTCTCTTCTGATAAAAACACATTTCTCTTCGTTTGTCATGCCAACCAACTCTTTCCTGATGACATCAGCGTTGCTTACTACTGTTCTATTGAAAAACATTCCCGCAGGAATGTTACCTTTTGTGGTCGGTGCGTAATTGTAGAACATCATGAACGATACTAATAAATCACGTTGATCGTTCTTACCACACTTCTGAGATTTCACTAGATACTTCTTCACTATCTGAATGCCCACTTCTGCTTTTCCATTTGATGCATGATGCCCTGGAGGTGTCTGCATAAACCTAACCCCCTTTTACTGAAGATAGGCTTTTGTACTATCAGCAACAAAGTTTGTACCATTGTCGGACACGATTGTTCCAGGCAATCCATACAATGAAAAATACTTCTCGAACTCTTTGTTAGTCGTACGCGCGTCCAATGAGGGCAAAGGCACGACATAGATCATTTCAGAATATGAATCCACGATTGCCAGAAATCTCCAACCCTCGAAATGACCTACGTCCACATGCACTCTTTCAAGTGAGGTTTCAACCTCCTTCCATGATGATAACTCTGCTTTGTGTCTAATCCTTGAGAACTTGACACATATCTCACATGATTGCAAAAACGCTTCGATGTCCTTGTCCATACCCGGCCACCACGCGAATTGTTTTAGTAGCATTCTTTACTTCAACTTTCCCTGATGACCTTCATGGGCTCTCTCCATTAAACCCTTTCTTAACCCTTTCGGAATTAGCAGCTTGTTTCCTTTGCAAATTTTTCCATCAATGATAGTCAACTCTTCCTCTACAGCTTTGTAGGGTCTCAATGCTTCTGTTACACACTTGGGCCACCCCTTCTTGGTATACCTTCTGACCGCAGCCAGGATCTCATCATCATTGAGCGCCGACAATAATTCATCATAACCTTTAACAGGAATGACCATATGCACAGCTCTGATATTCAACTCAGCCGCTAAAGGTTTTGGTATTTTAACTTGCATTCGTGATATAAGGTCTGGTAAGAAATTTTCACTGTCTTTTATGTGCTCAATGTCGAAGTTGTACATCATGAGCTTGAGCCTCCACCTCGCGATTCGGTCAGCTGTTGCTTTTTGCACCACACCTGGCTTGAGCTTGAACCTTTTTCCGTAAAGAAATCGGTGAAAATGCAGTACGCCCTCAATTATACCCAACGCCTCGCGTTCTATGCTCGAATAATTGCACTGCGATGCGTTCAGCGTTTTCCACCCACTGCTATTATTTCTAGCATTTCTCGATCATGAGATAAAACGTAGCCCAGAGCCTTTTCGGATGTATCAGTCGTGAGATAGACCGGTTTTCTTATGTTATAGCTAACCAAGGAACCCTTGGCCATGTCCGTAATCAACCCTCTCAGGATCTTCTCGTCCTCGGCTGTCCACAACCAGACTACGCCTTGCCGCAGCAATTTGTACATATGCTCCGTTTTAATCGAGAACCCAGGACAAAAAGAGTCATAGTGTCTTATGGTTGCAAGCGTTTTGAGTAATTCCTGCGAGTTCTCAGGTGATGCCAACTCTAAGAATTTTGCTATTTTATCTGGGTCTGGATATAACCTCCCCTTTTCCCATACGTATCCCAAATACTTAACACGCGTTTTGAGTATCTGAGATTTGCTATCGTTTTCTTTGAATCCATACTGAAGGAGTTTCTTTCTTACTAAACTCAGAGCCTTATCGTGCGTCTCCCGGTCCTTGGCCCCAATGAGTATATCATCTTGAAACACTCTCACTACAGAGCTTAATTTCCTCATCCCTGAGCAGAACTCTCTCCATAATTTCTTGGAAGATAGGAGCCACCGAGATCCCAAACTGCAGCTTTTTAAACGCATAATATCCAAGATGCGTCGATATCGTGGTCAACTTCTGGCTCTCCTCGTCCAGATCTATCTGTAGGTATGCATCCTTGAGATCTAATACTGAGAAAATTCGCTCAAAAAGAGTTACAATGAACGACCATTAAAATTCTCGTGCTTATATAGATTTTACATGACACGAAATTGACAAAATAAGTCTCTTTCACTTTATAACGAGCAACCTCAAGTCAACATCAAAAGTTGATTCCTGTTAGAACGTCGGCATATTTGATCGTCATTCTAAGGAATAAGATAACTTCTTGATGTCCTAAAAATCAACCAAGTGAATTTGAGATAATATTCTTGGCTGGGGGTGGACTCTGCCCAATCGTTATTATTTGGACGAATTATATTTTTGGAAAAATAATATCTGTGACACTTTTATCATTTCAGCAATTTTCAGCGTTGAAAAAGGGTCTTATCCAATTCGATGACCAGCGTAAAATAACCCCAGCTCATACAGAGATCCTGAAGAAGTGCCTTGAAATCAACCAGAAGAACCGTTATCACACAACGGACTTGTATGATCACATCTTCTGGAAGTCAGATCCAATTGTCAGAAGGCCAAAGCTCAGAGAGAAAGAGCCACCGGCGGTCTTAAATATCAATAGTTGGAGAAATACTGTTTTTGAGGAAAAAAAGGTATGTTCATTAACCCACATTGCGGCATTAGTAACTGTTGGATCAAATTAGAGGAATCAGTATCTAAACAGAGACGTGGTTGAATTTGGCTTAAAATTAAGATTTTTGTTCAATTTCCAACTTGTAAGTAGCTTTGAAAAGACACTCGCTTCAGAACACTCAGTTTTTTTGTTGATTAACATCTGCAATCGACCTATATTATTTCTAAAGTATGTTCATAAATGCTTGACTGAGGTGCAAAGCTTCGAATTTCAAGAGAACAACACAAGAGACGATAAGTCAATCCAAGAATATCGCTCGAACACAGATAGCGGTAAACAACTGATTTTTCTTCAATTAACTCATCCTAGACCCTTAATCTATTATTCTCGATCAGAGTCTTCTGACCCTTAAACTAGAAAAAGTTCTTCTAATTTTTGTGAAAACGTAATAACCACATTTAGAAACAATGTCTGTAACGTCTTTAAACTTTTTTGACCAAGACTCCCCCTATTGAGTTTCGTAATACAGTCTCTCGAGTGGAGAAATATTAGAATAGTGCAAGATCAGCGCTTGATATGTGACTTGGGTAAAAAGGGTTGTCTTTAATTTTTGTGTATGTAAACAATGAGTCAACATCGTTGAGAGATCTTTTCCTTTCTTGGAAGGAATTTTCATTAATGCATTCTCAATATTCATCTAGATGAATTACTATCTTTTTGGGAAATCTAGACACTAAATGTGGAAGTCTGGACTGGACATGCTCATTTTAAGGCCATTTTTATCCATTACGAATATCTTTTTGTGAGATTAAAAAAATGATATGAAGATATATCGATCAGAGAATATATGGACGATTGTCCAAAATGAAGAGAGGTTTTTCTTATCTAGCTCAAAACGGCATTTATTTTCACGCTGAAAATCTCAAGGCTTTCATCGTAAATTTCCCTAAAGTTCAAATGGTGCTTTTCTTGGCACCATGTTAATCATTCCTTAATCTTTTAAGAAAGACAACATACCGAGCCCAGTTGATAATGACTTGATGGTAAATAAAAAAGAAAACCCGAAAGTGCCGCTAGTGAGGGCCAGCTTCGTTCTGCACTCGGAGAAGTTGAACAATGGTGCAGAATCCGAAGTCCCAACTGATGAGGAGGCTCGCAATAGCGTCCTGGATAACAGTATGGTTCCTACTCCAAGGGAAAAAAAGTCATTTGTCATTGGTGAAAGTAATTTAAAAATCTATTCTTTGTGTTATGTTTTTAAAATATCTAGAATTCTATTTGGTATCAAACCGATAGCCCTTTCTAAGGTTAAATTTGAGATATAATTTGCTAATTATTTCAATGAAGAAAATCTAGAATAACTCTTTGAAAATTACTTGAAAGAAAATTCAGAAGCCCCCACTCTTTTGGTTGCCACATCAGTGTTTGTATTCATATCTTGAGTTGTCTGGCATTTGAGAGAAAGGTATTTGGCAATTCTACTAGCAACCGATCCTTATTACAGAATCCTATGATTCGTCACCACAGGAAGTAGACAAAGACCCACATCTCATCGGACAGCGCGGCTATCTGGCCAGCAAATATCCCTGGGGCAACGACCTCTCCACATGTCCCAAGATCAAGTTCTCCATGCAACTCGGCGAAAGCAAGGCGAGTAATAATGAAGAATGCCCGGTGCGCTACGACTGGATCCCTAGGCCAATTGATGAATACGGAAAGTGGAGTACCCTCTATGCCAACACCGAGATTGATTATTGTCTCATACCGAAGGATTTTCGCTTTGAAAAGCTCACCAAAGATAGCACTATCAACATGTCTGAGACTGACATTGAAGTGAATATTTTGCATGTGAGTTGCAAACGAGGCTGCATTTTGATGAACAATCTGAAATATGAATTGAGTTTCATAGCCGAGTCTAACTCTCTTCGGCTTCACATGATGGGTTATAATGGGGAAGAAGGGTTTGAAACTATTTACAAAGTAAAATCATTTCGAGGAGGCAGGATACCGGACCCACGCCATATGAGAAATAATCCTCTTAAATATTTGATGGATTTAATCAGTCAAGAGCTAGGGAATTCTTAGTATTTTTAAAGTACACTTTAATCTATCTGTAATATTTGAGCAACCTTTTGAGCTTCTCACATGGCCATCCAGATTAGTTGCATAGCGTTAAAATTCTTTATGTAACAAAACTATAGCAGATTCACTCAGATCCATCGAGGTTGCATTAATCTCAAAGTTATGCAAATTTCTCTACATAATATTTCTAGCAACAAAAATCATTATTCTTTTACATCCAGAACAAATTGGTGTCTTGCAATCAATACTTTTTTATTCAAAATTGATGCTTATATACGATTTTTGTTCATAACAAAAGTAATATTCTTTATCAATTATTCACTCAAAGACGGTTCTTCAAAAACATCATTTCAAGATTCTTGACGTTTCTTAAAATCGTAATCCCAGTCTCTGGAAATGTCTAGAAATAATTAGGAAAATGCCATAATCTTATTATGTTTTAAGAATAGTTATTTTATCTATAACTGATTTGATAAGTTTCTTTCTTGGCCTAGATCAAGACCAAAAATTTAGATGAATAACTATCGTTTTTTTTTCAAAAATATTCCTCCTCATGGTAGCTAGACAAAAATCGCATGTTTATATATTTGCACCAAGCTTGTGAATATTTAGTTTCTTAGGATGGTCTTCACTGAATTTCTGATCTTGAGATTCGCACCAGGTAGCTATGTAGTCAGGTGCTAGGGTTCTATTTATAGTATTCTTCATACACCGAGATAAAAGGTCTTTCAGGAATTTGAAAACTTAATATTCTTCTGAACGTTTAATTGACTAGATAAAAAGACTTGTTCTACAGCTCAATAAACATGTTAAAAATCCATTTGATATATACCAATTAAATACTCTGCACCATATCTCTGAGTTACTATTCAATAAATAATGTATAGCATGGTTCGTTCATCGATTTTCAATGATTCACATGAGCGACTTGGTTATTACAAACAACACAGATCTTGAAGAGTAAAGTTTTCCAAATGAATAGTGAATGATTCTTCTTCTAATTTGAGTCCTTCTCAAATCTCTATGGATATTTGCTCATTTTGATAAAGAGCATTCGGTCCATTTGGTTGGATGAACTCTTTAGTCCTCGTGATGATTAGAGCTATCCAAATAAGTCCAAGCTAGTTTTTTAGTCCATTTTGAACCAAGAAGTCCATCTTTTATTATTAAATGCTCATTTCTTATCCATTTCTCGTGTTTATAGAATGAAAAAAGTGAATCTTAAAAATTATGAAAACCTAAGTACAGATAAGTTTGACCAAATTATTTTCAATGATGATTTTAACTAACGAATCAATGGTTTTTATCAAATTGTGAGAAATTATAAATTAAATTTATTCTCATGAAGTAATCTGCTGAACCCTATTTTTCCACGGAACTGTCTACAATACTGGGTTTCATAATTTTCGAATTCGCCTGACATGGCTCCTCAGGATTCTCTAAGAAAGTTTAATACGATACACCTTAGCCTCAGAGTCAGAGTCAAAATTCGAAAAAAGGGCCAAGCCCGGCTCAATCTTTTCTGAAATCACAAATTAAAAACGTCAAATTTGACGATTCTTTGAAAATTACACCAAACTGGAATTTTTCTCAAATTCTTCTCACCTAATATTTCCTTACAGCTGCAATGCCTAATATCTGACATGCACAATACGCCAGAAAACCATCAAGTAAACCTTTTAAAGTATTCCTGTTGGCTCATTTCCTACATTACCACAATAAAGAGTAATCGCAAGAATTACTTGTTGGAGAATTATGAAAGCACCGAGAGTATCGGCTCAAATCTGCTCAGCAACTTTCTCTCAATAGTCACCAAGTGTTTACTCTGCCGGAATTCCGGGCTCGACCCCTTTGCCACCTATGGAAGGGAGCTTGTTGTTTGGTATGCCAAGACGATATCGATTCTCGCCTACAAAATCGTCCAGATATCAATCAGTCATTACGACGAGTTCCTCATTGCTGAGAAGAACAAGGATACTTCTTCTAGTAAGGATGAGATTGAAAAGTCTATGACTAATGTTAAAGAATTAATTGTGGATACTTTTAAACAAGTTAGTCTCGCATTCATTTATTTAATTTCAAGTCTGTTTAAAGGCTCAATAAAAGTTCGTCTCTATGATTGAGAGCTACTGGTTTTCATCCCGAAAATAAGATCAGCCTTATTTCCTAATTTCTATTAAGCTGAATTTCATTCAAGTAATTTACCAATAGAACTGAAAATAATGGATTTATTTGTTTAAATATTGATCATTTTGAAAAAATACTAACTAAAATATTTCAACTAGCAAAGACTAAAGTGAGCATGTAAATTTCGATCGGGTTTAGTATCCAAGCAGAGTAGAGTTTCTAGAGTGCGAAGAATACAATTGAGTCTACGTAAACTCACAAATATCAAAGCGCGACATTTTCCCCTAAAGTTTGGACTAGAACATCTTCTTATCCACTGAGAACATCTTCTTGTACCTTATTTAGTACTTCTGTGGAAGTACCTAATTTGTAAAGATTAGATTTCTTACAAAGAATTTTTTTTTCTGTTTTCTCTCAAGAATGTCAAGAATGTCAAATTCGTGTGGTAAAATTTGAAGACCCAATTACAATAATTACAATTGCTCATAGTGTATGTTTTTTATTGAGTAAATGGGGCACCTGTGGGGCAGAGAGGTGAATGGAAAGACTGGATTGGTTATTGAAAATCGTGTTTTAAAAGAGATCTATTATCGTTAGAGATTGGGATTTTCGCTAGGAGCACTCGCGACCACATAGAATAGTTGTTGAAAATTTCAATTAAATCCGTTTCTGAGTTTATCTCGAATTTGTAATTTAGATAATATTTTATTTTTGAGTCTTTAATTCGGATTTTTGAATATTACTTTTAACAAATTGACATCATGGTGCATATATTCAAAATGTAATTTCGCCTCTATTTAGACATCGGAGAACATTGCACAACTGATTAACTACTTCCACAAATCCCTGGAACGCTATGAAAGCGACTCAGAGTTCTACACCTCTCAGGTGATTGTAATTAGTGAACTATCGAATCTCAACTTGGCTATGCACGGAATCCTCATCAACATGTATTACAAGCATCACATAGACGATGCCATCCTGAGTGAAATAAACTTGGAGAGCACCTGCTGGGACCAAATAAGCCATCTACTCATCGGCAATGTCTTCCTCGAAGGCGAGTCTGATTGTCTTAGAGCAGTGAGTGCTTAGGCCTGACAGAAGAGATTCCTTAAACTTTTTTCGCGGACAGAATTCACATGTTCTACTCCTCAGATCTCTTCCATTTTGTTTTGCATACAAAAATAGATACAAATTCCAATCCAACAGGTGATCACATTGGTAACTTTATCATATACGAACAAGTGAAAGAAATTCCGATTGAGTTTCTTGGTATTTTTAGGTCCCATTTGTCGGCTGAGTGTTAAATGAGCTGAGATTCAACATCTTTCTGAGGTTTTAGGTTAAATCGAAAAAAGTTGAATTTTTGTTTGAATCAGATTTTTCAAAGAGAATCAAATTACAGTACTGGTCAGAATTCAAAATAAAATGCTTGATTATGAGATATGGGTCAAATTCAAATTATTTTTACATTTATTCAAGTGCCACAAGAACCAAAAGCTGTCATCAAAGGCTCTGGTCTACATCTTGTTAACACCCTTTGGTTGTAGCTTGGCACAAAACATTTTGAACACGCTGAGCTTTGAAAAGAGTGAGAATTTGATGAAGATCCGAGATAATTTCAAAGCATTCATCACCGCTTTTGCAACGAGTGACGTGAGTTTTGCTGAAAATCTTGGCGCCTAAATTTTTGATTAATTTTAACAAATTTCTCCTAAGCTACAGTGATTATTTACATTTTCTTTTAGTGATGTAACAGTTCAAGAGTATGTACTTTTACTCCAATCACTACTCTTAAAAGTATTAATCGAAAATTTATGCTTGATTGTTGTTACAATAATTTTGTCTCAAGTTTTCTTGTTTATATTAAATTCAAAAAAAGTCTTAACTCACTACAAGTAATTCCCCTCATAAAAGGGTAACCTTCATATTACGAATTCACTCAATTAGAGCAAGACTCTCAATCAATAAGATATATCTAGATTGTCAATAACTTCAAGTATTTATGCTCTCTGAATGTTGCAATAAATCAAAGAACTTTTCATTGCTTATATAATCTCGCTTAAATTTAGTTTTTTTTCAAATCATAAAAACTTCATTCAGATTTAAATTCAGTGAATATTTTAACATAAAATAAACAAGTTTAAAGATATATTCATGACTCAGAAATCTGTGAGATTAAGTAATTTGAGAAAAATTTAGAAAATTTTCAAATCAATTGACTGGTTGAATCCTTCCTACAAAAAGTGTACATGAAAATCTATTTTCTAAGGATTTTTTTTTCAATAGATTGAAATATCCCAACATGTTATTTGATTTTGCTCCTACCAATGCACTTGTAATAAAAAAAACGTATGATTGATTGAAAAAAAACCTTTAAGAGGGTTAGGAAACCGAAATTCATTTTTTGTTTAAGATTAGATTAGATTATAATCTAAGAATAATTATTCTTCTCATAAAAATCACTCAAATTTTGAGATTTCCCATCAAATTAGAATTATGGGATAATTGCTGGGCTTACTTGGTCTTAAAGAACATGTGTACCATGTACAGGTCTATTGGAAAGTAATGTCGCATTTTAGGAGAAAAACTAATTATATATTTTTTATTATAGAATGCATTTATTTAACAAAATTGTTTCCACCTTTTTCTAACACCTTCGTCCATCTAGCAGGAAGCTTTTCAATACCCTTTCTCCAAAAATCTTTGCTCTTTGAGCGAAAACAAGAAGATACCCAGTTTGGTTGTTCATATCCTGGAATAGGTAAAAATCTGATGGGGCAAGTTCAGGAGAATACGGAGGATGAATACGGGGGGTTTCCCAATCCAAATCAGAAATTTTCCTTCGCGTTTGCAATGACACATGAGGTCTGGAATTGTCCTGATGGAAGAGAACCCCCTTCCGATTATGAATTTCTGGCCTCAAATCTTGAATTTTTTGATTGACTTTCTCAATAGACATCGGAGTTTATTGTTTTACCACTTTGCTTTAGCTCGTATAGGATTATCCCTTTAAAATTCCACCAAACATGATCTTCTTTTGAAATCTTGGGGATTTTGCTGTGGCCATTGGGTCTTCTGGAGGTAACTGCCAAGATTTTTTTCGAGTATTATTCTCGTAAAGTATCCACTTCTCATCACAAGTCACTATCCAGTTGAGAAATGAACAAAAAAGATGCTTTTCAAGTAGAGAAGAGCATCAAACCGGTCCATTTTGTTTCTGTCGGTTAGAGTATGAGGGACCCAATAATCGAGTTTATTGACGTAGCCAAGGGCTTTAACGTGGCTTTGAATTGCACCAAAAGAGAGTCCGATGTCTGTTGACAATTCACGAAGAGTTATTCTTCGATTTTCGAAGATCTTCATGGCCAACTCTTCATCAATATCCAGCCAAGGTCTCCCGTTCTTCTTCGCATTTTCGAGGCTGAAATCCCCTCTTAGGAACCTTGAAATCCAGCGCTGTGTTGTACAGACATTCACTGCATCGTTACCGAAGACATCGAAAATTTCTTTAGTTGACTGCGGGGCGTTAATGTTTTTTTGCACAAAAATAACATAATCTGCCGAAAATTCTGATTTTACTCGTCACTTATCCTGCACAATGATAAAAAACTGTTTCATGAGAATATTTAAGTATCGTGGAAGAATGATTAAATTAGTTTTAAAAAAATCCATGAGAAATTATCTAATGTGGAAGAGGTATAAAAAGCACTTGAAATTTGAAAATTTGAAAAAACTTTCCGATCGACCTAATATAATTGATACATATTTGGATACCTAATCAAAATAATTTCAAATTTATGACATTCCAAGCTATTTCTTATAAGGTATTTAGATAACTACTTTATCAACGATAGTTGATATTGGACAAAATTTTGAAAATATAAGTCTTTCTGAATCAAAATATATATGTTGTGGTCCTTATATATTAATGACCGGTCATGCTTGAAATTTCTCTGCATTTTTCCATGTATCAATTAGTGAAAATACTGAATAAATTTGACACCTTACATTTGAATAATAAGACTATTCTTAAGCTTAGAAAAGAACAATGTATTCAAAAATATTGAAAAAAATGGAAGCAGTCTGTCTTACACCAGAGACACTTTTTATTATTCTCTTTGACCGGTCATTATATATAAGGACCAAACTTAACACTTTGACCCCAAAATATACAGGATAGTCTCTGTATTTTCTGGTTATACGTCACGGTTATTCCGTGCACTAGGAAGACATTAAAATCGCAAATTTTTCTTCCCCAGTCATCTTTCTCAAAGAGAATATTCTACAAAATCCAAGATGGTGTTATTTTAGTATTTTTTATATCATTATTTTATGGTTCATAATTGAGAACAAGTGTTTTCTATATTTTCTGAGCTTAAAATCATGTTAGTATATTACAGATCTTGTTTAAGTATTGAGTGAGATAGCTAAATACGCTTCTCCATTGCAGATTGTTTACAAACTATGGTGCGTATCTACTTTCAAGAATGACGACAGGGAAGTGATAAAGGATAACTGTGCCATAGCCCTAACGAGCCTCATAAATTATCGTTCGGGCCTCTTTTACGATGGCATCATTGACAAAATTACCCCCAAGGCCTTTGTACAAGCCCTAGATCAGTCTTCCAATTCAAATATTCAGGCACGTTTGAATTTTGAAAATATTTCTGACATTTTTATAAAATTTTGCAAAAATAGGAAAAACTCATTTCCCTCACCGCTTTGGGGATAACGCAAGGACCAGCCAGGAGTCTAGCCTCTATGCAGACGACATTTCAACAGAGATTATCTAAATATGTTAGGAGTATCGATAAATTAACCCGTAGAAATACGAAGTCGCATGACTCATTGATGAAGTTTCCAGAGTTTTATACTGCCATCTTCCGATGCTTTGATATTCCACATACAATAATTCGTGCCAAGGTTGGTCATTTCATCAAACTCTTGTCATTTATAGCAGGTTTATTTTTCAATACCGTCTTCGATTTCCTCGCTTTTTAAATGGAAATATCGATATTTTCTGTTCAAGCAAATTATTCCGATCCTAAAGATGATCAGATTGTTTAGATTTCGAAATTCTGGCTCATTTTAAACTAGATATCGCGCATCAGTCACATCTTTCTAACAAAATGCTTTTATTTTTCTTCTAAAGGATAGCATTTTCCATGTAGTTCCCAAATATTACTCCCATCTCTCACAAAATCTTTAGATAGGGGAGAAAATCCCGGTTTAAGTTTTGGCGCAAGTTCAAATGTAATTCGAATACGATTTTCATACACAAATTATTTTGGCCTGTTTCCAACACCTAGAATAAATATTCAACACACAGTTCTTCGTGAAATCATGTCTAGATTACGATTGTGCGCGATCTAAAAGAGGTAAAATCAAAAAACAGTGCCCTAATGTCTAGGAATAGTTCTTGCCATATTTCAATTCATTAATTAAAATCTACTTGCAGAAGGATTGACACACTT
>JJOG01006427.1:0-40518 GCA_000715275.1 Gyrodactylus salaris
AGAGATACAGAAGTATGGTTTTCGACATTGATATTATTATTCAAAAAGGTCTTAACGCAACAAAAACGACCAAAGAAATTTGTGATGTCTTTGGAGAGCATTGCGTTAAAGTTAGAACAGTTCAAAATTGGTTTTCGAAATTCTCATCCGGAGATTTCAACTTCCAAATCAGGAAGACCGCGGTTGTCGATCGATGGCCGTTTGGCTACCCTGATGACAGAAAATCCTAGATTGAAAACTTTAGAAGCCGCTCAGGAACTCGGTTGTTCGAATAGTACCGTTCATTTGCATCTCAAGTCTTTGGGATATGTCAATAAGCTGGATTATTGGGTACCACACGAATTGACTGATAATCAAAAGATGAAGAGATATTCCACCTGTCAAGATCTCCTTCGAAGGCATGAAGAATCACAATTTCTTAACCGGATTGTCACGTGTGATGAGAAGTGGATATATATGAAGAACCTCAAAAGAAAAAAATCTTGGAAAAAGTCAGAAGATGACCCTATGCAGTGCCCTAAAGTGTCCCGATATCAAAAAAAGGTCCTCTTGTGTGTCTGGTGGGATATGAAGGGGATAATTTATTATGAACTTCTTCAAAATGGTGTAACAATAAACTCAGATGTTTATTGTGGTCAGCTTGAAAAAGTTAACTTGAAAAATATGTAAAAATATGCATATTTTGCTATGAAAATTTTTTCAAACTTTTGATTAGTTTTTCTACATAATGAAACCACGAGAATTAAAATATCAAAAAATAAAAAAATAGGCATTTGGTAGCCCTAATGACCACTCTTCTCAAATTCATTTATCCTAATTGTCAGTCTTCTCGTTGTGTGGCCAGTGTCACTCCACATTCCCCACTGATGTTATAGTGAAAACGATGGGAAATCGAATTCCGTTATACTTTTTTTATTAGCAATAACTTATTGGATTATTTAACCCTCTCTTGTTATCCTTCTTTTCTTTCATAATATTTTATTATCTTTATTATGTGCTATTGCCAACTTGGAAGAATTCTGATTTTTATAATCATTGAGAACGAAATTTCAAAATTAGTTATTACGAACTTTGAACCTAAAAAGAACTGTTGATTTTTGTAAAAATAATTTTATAGAAAGAAGATAATACAGTAGACTCATATGTCAGAAAGCAAACCCAAAAGTAAAAAAACATTTATGTTCGTAAGTAGTGCATGTATATTTGTAAAGTCGTTTTAAGGGATTTTCTTCACAACTCATATCAATAGAAAACACCTTTTCCTTATCTATATGCTAAACATAAAATTTTAAGTTTCAGTTACCAAACGAATCTATTTTTTACTAAAAAAGTTTATCGGCAGTATTGCCTTGTTAGAGTGCTATATTTCAAGAAACAAACCCCTTCATAAACCAAAACAATGGTACAGTGTAACGCTCATGAGATCATTTTTGAACAGCCATCTCTCATATGTTAAAGAATCAAAGCAATCAAATCTGTCAAGAAAAGAGACGATGAAACGAAGAGATTTTATCTTTGAAAAGCAAACTCAAAGTAAGAAAAGAGAGGGGCCTTCTATCAATCCTGACACAACTCCAACTGTGAAAAGAAAAAGGCTGACGATACTCCCGCCTAACGAGGTCATAATTGATGGAATAGATCACCGGGCGATCAAGACTCAAAAAACTCTGCCAAATGGGAACGAGAAATTGTTTTATGAGTTTCATAATTATAGAAATATTAATACATACACAAACGTATGCAATAAATTTTTTCGAGACACCCATTGTTACAATATTGTAAATTTCAACAAAAATATCTTAGTTATTCGGCTTCTGATATAGAAAATCGATACTCGCCAAACATTTGAGGATTCGGAGATTTCCGTAGACATCCTCGCTTATAATAGTTGACTTGTTCAACAGAGAGACTAAGTCGTTGCGCAATCTCTCAGTTGGAAAGTTTTTGACTTGCGAGAGCATGAACTTTGACGCGAATATCGAACTTGATTATAAAAAGTGAACGGAGAAGAGAATAACCCAAGATTAAATGATTGGCCGAAAAATTTGCGGGAATTCAAACTAAACAAACATCAAGAGAGAGAAGGGATAGAGATATGGAGAGAAGAAAACATTTCTTGTTTTGCACAAAAATATAAGAATGAAATTTCTTGATAAAAATGGATAGATCAGGAAAAATATTTATAAAAGATTCAAACTCTATGTATTAGCTTCTCTCTATGAAATTATGATTTTTTTCCAAAGTTAAGCTAACGTACTATTTCCCAGAAGTCAATTGCAACCAGAAAAGTCAACTTCTTGATTGATACATATTTCCCATTGAAAATTATGATTGAGAATTTAATGTAAAAACTCATAAAAATGCCAATACAGATATGTCTTGCTAAGAAACTAGGTACTAAGATTTTTATAAAATTCTTATCAATACATGTCTGAGAATTGAGGGGAAATCTCATCAAAAAATGCAAGCCTCTTTCAATTGGTTGGAAATTATTTGTCATACAAAAGATATTCGTATTCTCTTACAGCTCTTGTAATGACATTTTAATAAATATTGAAGCAAAAGCCGATATTGTAAATGCTATTAAAAGGTTATCTTTAATTCCTCGAATAATTTTGATATTTTGTCGATATTGCGATGAAACACGTTGTTTACACTATTATGAAAATGTGCGTTAGATAAGCTTAACTCATAATCTAGTTTTAACTGATTTTTTCAATACAAAATAAGTAAAGTATGTCCAATCGTATGTCAATCTCAATAAAATTCCATATCATGTATAAAGATCTTTTAGAGCGAATTACCGATTCGACTTTTTGTTAAACTTGATGTTAAATAAATTTTCTACTCGATATTGATAAAAACTCAGTAAAAAGATCTAATCACAGAGAATATGAAGTCGAGCTTTAAAATATTTTAAATTCCACAGCCCTAGAACTGAGGCATGATCTGTTAAGTCAAAGCTTAGAGAAACGATTCCATGAATAGAAAACAATGTTTGCTCAAACTTTGACAGAGATTACTCTTGCCAGAATTTGATTGATTCGAATTCCTTAAATCAAACATAGGTATCTGATGCTTATCGGATCATTTGAGTCATTTACCTGCCAGATTGATTCACGCCGATTCTGTAGTCGGTGAAGCTCTTCGATGGATGAAAGTTGAAAACAAACAATAGGTCAGCCCTTTCGTAGGCGATAACTTTGTCTGAGTCATGTTTCCTGCTGATATATGCCTGAAAAATAGTTTTTTTGATCATTTAGAGGAAAGCAAATAGAATTGGAAGAGTTATGGGGGTGGGGTGACGGATAATACAATTTAATGTAAAACAGAATACTTTTATTATTTTTATTTGAATAGTGTCAATAATTGTTATTTTTATTTGAAAGAGTTGCACGTTTCAAGGAAGGATATTGACACTATTATTAATAAAAGAGCTATTTTGAATAACCAATTTTCCAGTGAAATAATTAATCAATTCAAAATGTATACTATCAAGTAATATGAGCTTTAGTATTTATTTACTAGTTTGGAAAATTCTTAATTAAAATAAAAAGAGACACTTGTTCATAGGTATGGTATTTACATTAAATTACCGTTTTAACCCTTGTTCGGAAAGTGGGGGTGTACAGACCCCCAACGGAATTAAACTTGAAATATTCTTTAAAATATTTGCTTTTGATAACTAAGCTTAAACAAGGCTTGGTTTACAAAAGACTTTTAGGGCATTTGTTTTTCAATCTTTTATCTGTTTAATGTTATTCTTAGAAAAAAATATCGAACATATGGCAAGTTGGGGTTCTGCACACCCCGACGATATTTTCTTGAAATAAACTCTTTTATAAGTAAAAATAATATTAGAATCATTATTACGGATCTCTAAGAAGAAGAACTACTTTCGTGGATTGGAATAAGCCTATACTTTGGTGTTTCAAAGCAAAACTATATGAAGTTGGAAGAACTGTGGACTGAAGATAACGCCGGGGCAAAAATAAGGGAAATAATGTCGTTTTCAAGATATCGTGTTATAAAAAGGTTTATTAGGTAAGATAATAAAATTGAAAGAAACCAAGAGCCTACAAGAGACAAATTACGACCGATTCAGATATTTTCAATGATTTTGACAATAACTGCCAATCGCTGTACGAACCTTCCATAAAAAATTACAATCGATGAACAACTTGTGAGCTTCAGAGGATGTACAATGTACATACCTTCAAAACCAGGCAAATATGGTATAATAAGGGGTGCCAGAAATTCTCATCTTTTGAATGCTGATACATATATTGGTAAAAAGGGTAATGTCGCCGAGAAAAATCAAAGTATGCGAGTGGTCAAGCAGTTATCGCATCTCTTTATAAATAAAGGCCTAACCATAATTTGTGACAATTTTCACATCTATGGAGCTATATAAATATTTGGCAGCGAAAACAAAACTTTCATTGTTGGAACCTGCTGGAAGTCCAGAAAAGTCCTCGCATACATCCCCACTATCGCTTTTCAATTACCAAACTTGGGTTAAAAGAGTTTTAAATAAAATGAAAGTTGAAGCTTTAAAAGTAGAAAAATTATTGAGTCTTTTGAAATCGTTCAAATCTAGGTAATTCTTGAGTCAAAAGTACACCTCTTAATAAAGTCTCACTAAAGTACTTGAAGGATTGATCAAAAAGTCGTTATCACCTTAAAATTACCTAGACATTTCTTGAATCAGCGCTCATTATGTGTATTCAGTTTCTAGGGTTGCGATAAAGATCTTTGAAATTTGATACAAAATCCCCTTGGTATCCTTTCAAACATGCCCCATGAAATTTTTTTTTCTCATGACTCAATACAAAGTAACGCACATAACGTGCAGTGCAAATTGTACCGTTGGTGAGGGTATGATTCTTCCTCTTTTTTCCCTTTCAAAGTTGATGAAAATTTTGAAAATTCTAACATCCGATTGCTGAAAAATGCATTTGAGAAAAGAATGCTGTACACACTGCTACATATCGATGGAAATTTGTTATTTTAATCGTCCCTATTAATCCCAGGGGAATACAGTTCACAAAAAGTTGTCCCACTCTTTTTATTTCTTATCATTTGTTTAAATTAAATTTTTTTTTTTTCGAAAATTTTTTTTTCCCTCAAAACAAAACATATATAACGTTGCAAAGATTCAATAAACAACTGAGCAGTTACAGACAAAAGATTACCATTTATTATGCACGAATTGAAATGCAAATTTTAACATGAGTAAATTGCGTATTTGTGTGTAGAAGGGGAAAACACAAGAAAAGTTGACACGTGATGTTAAGTAAATTCAATCTCAAGAATCTTTGAGAGCCAATAAAAAATATAAAGATTGCATTCTGACAAAAAGATATCAATGGGATAATTGAGAGGTTAAAGGCATCAAAGCAGGGTTAATTGAAGTCTGTTCAAGGTAATTAGTTATCCTTTTTGACAACCTACTTAATCTTTGAGCTAGCTGTTGAGATTTTGTCAAAATCAACAGGAGTCATTATTTTCTCATTGATGATTCGACACACTACAAACTTCCTTTGTGAAGAGCCACTAAAAATACTACAATTCATTGAAAATATTATTCACACAATGCATCTTCAATGAATGTGTGTACAATAAAAATTTCATGTTGAAATCGAAATTTGCATTGGCCTGTTAATATCCATTTCTGCATGGTGATAGAGAACAAGTTAATTTGAATAAAAATAAACCCCTTCGTTGTCTAACTCTCTTTTTTTTGAATAAATTTACAGATCTACCTACGACTTTCCCTTCAAAATCACTTGTCATAAAAGTTTGCATAATAAAGATAAAAAGTGTATGTCTCAATATACACATCATGAAACAGTTGGCAATATTTTTTTATACAGATGAAATAAATTACACAACACGCATTGCATTGCAATTTATTCAACTAAATAGATGAATCACAGCCTAGAGAAATGTCAAAATTGGCAATCCTCTCATCCTAAGAATTGATAGAGAGAATAATTAACTCAAACAAAAAATAGAAGAAGAATACACAGACACACTTTTGTGATAAATAACAAAAAGAATAATATGTACGATTTGGTAGAGAGAAGGCAGGGAGCCAATCAAAGAACAGAATACTCGCTCGGCCAATGAAAATCCAGCATAAGAATGAATATTACAAACTCTAGAGTAGAACACGTGCTACTTCAGATTTTTTTTCTTATCATGCTCAGATGACGAGGAGAGATCTATTTTAATTCAAAAACATGATTTGGAAATATCTCACTGTATTATTATCCTTGATAATAACGACCATGCATTGTCAAACGTCGTTGGTGTTCTATGTGAAAGAGGATGCTGTACTAGGATCGGTAGTGGACCAAATAAGCGATAAGGCGGATCGAAATTACATCCTATCAGATACAGACTACTTCAAACTAGACGGCAATAGGATTATTGTGAAATCTAAACTCGATCGCGATATAAACTCAGACCTTTGCAAAGGCGGGAATTGGCCCAAGAAGTGCTCCTGGAAGGGTGTCATCTTCACAGATCAATCTCAACACATAAGTCTTGAGGTCGTCATTGAAGATGTCAACGATAATGCCCCGGAATGGCAGATCCAGTCCTTTGGACGCTTCACAAATGACATTCGAGTAGCTATTCAGGAGAATAACCAGATCGGTCAAGTTGTATCACTGCCAAGTGCAGTTGATTCGGACTACGGAGACAATTCCATTGTATCGTATGCACTTGGTAATATCGATGCATTTCCAGATACATTCAGCCTAATGACAATAAACACGCTGGATGGCATAATTCCACAGCTAGTGATAAATAAAAACCTCGATTATGAAGAAAGGTCTGAGTATAACATGACTATTATGGCTCGCGATGGCCCAGGAAGGGTCGGCATGGGAAATTTGATCGTCTCCGTGATTGATGAAAATGATAATACGCCAGAATTCACTCATTCTCCAGAGGAGGATCCATTCTTGATCAGGATCGATGAGGATTTGAGGATAAACTCAAAACTACCCCGGTACCCCTTAGCGAAAGATAAAGATTCCGGTGCCTTGGGAAAGATAACCTACCACTTTTCCCTTGCCACACAAGAGCACGTTAGACGCGACTTTACGATCGATAAGGATTCGGGTGAGATCATCGTTCGGAATAACCTCGATTATGACTCTGGATCGAATAGGGACTACACTTTCACGGTTATCGCGAAGGACGGAGGCAATCCATCTCTGAGCAGTGTGACAAGAGTCAAAGTCATTCTCACCGATGTGAATGACAACAAGCCGACGATTAAACTCTCGCCGCTGAGCAAATCAGGCAACCTGGAGGTTCTAGAGGGCAGCGAGCCGGGTCAACTCTTGGCCACGATCACTGTAAATGATCTCGATGAAGGGCAAAATGGAGAGTTCACATGCAGCCTGAACTCTGGGGAGCATCTGAAGCTGGTCTATGTCCCAATGCCGGAAATGACAGTCTTCCAGTTGATCTCTGGAAAGATGTTCGATCGTGAAGTGGAGAGTGTTATCCGAGACACTTTGACTTGTCCGGATAAGGGGAAGCCACAGCAGATTGCTAAGAAGTACATTCAACTCGACGTTATTGATATAAATGATAACCCGCCGGCGTTCAATACGAAAAAGTTTTCCTTTAATGTGAGTAATTCTGCATTGTTCATAACCCTATTATGGAGGTTTTTGGAATTCTCATTAAATAAGAGGGGAAGCTCAAATGATGATCAAAATTATTTTGAGATTTCTAGTTTCAAATCCTAGCTTCTCAAAGTTGATACTGTTTTCTGAATTTGACAAAATAAACAAAATTATTTTCTTAATTCTGCAATGCCTAAACTAGAATTTTTTTGGTTATAATGAAACACTTTTATAGAACTATAATTTGAGAACGAAAAACCCCTCTGGATATTAATAGAAAAACTTTCATGTTTCCAATTTATTCTAGCTTTTGTACACGTTTTCTTGAAGAAAATTGTCTTTCTCCATATAATTGAATTTTGAGATGTATTTCCCTATGAGGTCAAGCCTCTACTTAATATTGTACGAAATGTTGAGAATTATCTGCTTCATATTCTAATTGTATTCCTTCACTGATAGCTCTTACTTGACCTTGACAATTCTATTTGTGATACCTGTGCTATTTACAGATCCATTTATTTTTCCTTAAAGGGAAAGTTATTCGAATGATAGTAGTATTCTTCATATCAATGAAATTATTTTTTTAAATTACAAGTTAATGAATAGTTGTAAGGAATTCTTCAATGTATTTCTTTTAATTTTTCTCAATGAATTTGTAGAATGCCATTCTCTTAATAAGAAATCGATAAATCCTTAGGATAAGCGCTGATAAAAGAATACCCATCAAGTCTCAGATTTTTATCGACAATGTATACGAATTTATTCAGTGATACATCACGAAATAAGCCAACTGTTTTTCTCAATAACACTCGATGCTTAATCATTACATGATTACAATAACATTCGCCATATAACCCACACTCTAGGAATAGGAACCCTTGTTTTCAAGCTCCAAGATTGAGCTGAGAAAAAGTGCATTCAGTGTAGATAAATAGATTTTTTTATTGTTCCCAATTCGATTTTATCTTGGTGAAATCTCTGCGGCAGATAAGAAGTATTTTCCCATCAAAATTATAATTATTATTTAGAATAATAAAATAAACCTTCTTCCTAATGCTTTACTGAGAGAGACTGTCTGAAACACGGGAAGAATTAAAAGTCTTTGTTTTTAAATTATGAAAACATTGGCCAAAAAAGTTTATCTCCCCACCGTTTAAAAAAGGTTAATGTGCAAATTCGCATTTCTCCCTCACAGAGACTAATACTTCAACAAAACCACCCACGTGGAGGCTACTCCGTCTAGATTAGACGAACTTTTGAACTTTTCCCTTCTAAAACATGTGAGAGACAAAGTCTACTGAATAATTTGTCTTTTTTACTTAAACCTAATGAGAAAAACTGAATGTGGTAGGTCGATCAAGTAATAAAAATACTTTCTTGTAAAAAAGGGGGCGCATTTATCTATCTTTGTTCACTAGTCGGCAGAGAGGTAGGGAAAATCAAACCGAAATTATGCGTAGTTTTTTTCTATGAATGAAATTTGGTTTACAATTAATTTTTTTCTTTGAAACTCACTAAAATCTCAATTCATTTGCGATTCCTTCGCTAAGATAAGAGGATGAATATATTTTAAGAAATTATCCAGTCTGTACTTTATAAAAATACACTCTTACAGATTCAAATGTATTTGATTAGACTCAATCTTATTGAAAAGTAGGCCCATAATGGAAAATAGAATCATACTTCAAAAAATAATTATTACTGGTCAAACTTCATAATAAGAAATCTTTATCAATACTTATTGGGTATAATGCCTTGAGTTCATCTCTCAAGATAAGTAGACTCAAAACTATTATATATCAAGTGGCCTATACTTTCTCAATGACCAAGATATTCACATAATGAGCTATTGTTATGACCCCATTTTGAAATGGGGGTGAGTTTGTCAAATTACCGAATAGTCGAATCATCGCTCTAAATTCAAGATATTACTCATACTTTGGGAACAGTTTACAAATTACTCTTGGACATTTCCGTAAGAAAAGCTTTTTAGTAACTTATATTCGAGGCTAATTCGATTTTAAACTTGAGTTTCGATTACGGAAGTCAAAAACTAGCAAAATCTTGGGACGTGTCTTATTTTAAACTTTTTGCACAATTCTAACTTTTGCAAATGGGTAGAGTTCAAGGGTCAAGATTAAGCCAAAAGCACTCCATCTCAAATACAAGGATCTCCGATCCAAAATGCAACCCATATTTCTGTTTGCAAATCTAAGCAAACTTTATGATGAAAAGTAGTAGTATTTTGGTGAAGAAATTTTATTTAATTTTCAACTTGGTCAAAATTCATTTGTTGAATTGCTTTATTTTTAAACCTAGTTCATGATAATATTATATTTTCTGTTCAAAACCTTTTAATTAAGCAATAATTAATTGCTTGTAATTCAACTCTATTCTCACCAAACTCCTCCTTGTGCTCAATCTGTAACATAAAATTAAAAAATATTGAATCTCTTCAAGATCTGACAACCTTAATCCCTGTTGAACGAAACGATATTTAAAAGCACACTGCCTTCTTTAACACTAATGAAACATTGCGTTACTAATTACATCGTATCGTGGAAACTTGAGTTCCAGAAAAAGGAAAAACGTGAAAAAGTAACCTTTCATTATTTATCGGTGTAATTTCCAATAGAGCATGTCACCCTGTTTAGTCATTCGATTAGCTTGTCACTGAACGTTAATGCGATCAACTAGTAATAGATTTAAACTACCTTATACTGGTTGAGTGTTTAGGAAGTTTAGACACACGCCTTAGAAGCCGTCACTATTCAGTAAAGTCTTTTGTTTTTTCCCTCTAAAAAGTGCAGGTGTATATTTCTCCTATCTTTTCCAATGATTCTTTTGATCGACACAATACTCCTCTAGAGTTAAATTTGGGTTAGAGATTTCATTTGTTTTTTGTAAACGTCTCAATACACTTTGAAGCTTAATAACTCTTATTGGCTCTTCTTATGCAGTTTTTGTCATATTGCAGGATCTGTTTTATTGGGTCATCAGGTAATTAGTAATCTGTATAAGCGCCTGCTTTTCTTCATGGCGAATGTTATTATTCAATTCAAAATTCCACTATAGTCACAGAAGTACTAACTCAGGTACAAGAACATCTCCGTAGATTTTAGCTTGCAACAATTGACTTATACTCATTGATGTAGCTCTCTTGATATTCCATGCTTGTTGAGAAGGGTTCCCTCTTTTTAAGTGAAAATCCTTACAAGTTTCAAGCAAATAATATATTTTTGTTTAAAATAATGAGAATTTTGAAATCTTCTCGATTTTGGAAGTAAGAATGATAACTTGTCACTTTATGCAATATAATTAATTATTGAGCCAAGTTTTGAGTAATTTTGCGTCCTCAATTTGACACGGATTAAGTCACTTACTTTAAGCCTTTAGTTGATTTATCTCAAGAATATTCTTTTTGGCTTCTATGTCAAAATATGATCGTAAATTTGAAGAGAAAAAATGAGAAAATATTTATCTTAACAACATGACTCTGTGTTTTTTATTACTTTTTAAGAATCTTATTCAAGTTGATATGCATGGATACAATAGCAATTATCATACAATTTAAATAGGTCACACTATTGGAAGGAGTTATTATACACTTTTTAAATGCTTCTTTTAAAGCTTCAAGAAGGCAACAAAAAGACCGTTGAGGTTGGCAAGGTACGCGCAATGGATCGCGACATATTGCCGAACGACGTCATTGACTATTCCATCATTTGGCCGAGTGAATTGGGACCACAAATGTTCAACATTGATGAGAATGGAACTCTCTTCACTATTGATGAAATCGACCGAGAATTGAACCCCAAAGGCTATTATTTCCAGGTAAGTATTATATTAAAACTATAAACGAGTCTCATTGGTTATCATCAGTGGACTGACACACGCACTATTACAGCCAATGACAGATGTGCACATTTTGATTGGATAACAAATTCATTGAGAATTATTTTACACTAGAAATATTTATCATGATATTCAAGATATGACAGCGTAATAAATCTGATCACCCTTTCCAGGTCTTTGATTATAATTTATTTACCCCTGCTAAAATGTTTGTGAACCAAAAGGTAATACAATAGTCAACTTTTGACAAATGGTTTTGTGTTTAATCAATTCTCTGCTACACCGAACAACCTCCTTCCTCGCTGAGTAAACAGTTAAAATTGACTTTAACACAAACTAGCTCACAGGTAGAGATTTTGCATCTCTAGTTGAACTGAAGATTAATTAGTCATGGATTTATTTGAAAAAAAGAACCAGAAGAGTATTTGAGTATGAAGGGACGTAATCCATTCCGAGCAGGAAGTTGTTCACACTGAACTCGTAGAGCAATAAAAAAATCGGGTCATTAGGCCTACATCCAAGGAAGATCAAAGACTTACTCCTCTTTATTTTCTCAAATTTAATTATCCTATGAAGAAAAAAAATGTTTCAATGATCTCTCTATGTGTGATCTATCTCAGGGGAATTGATCGACTACCCTAGATTTCACCTTCATGTCTAGATTTGGGAATAAATACATATCTAGCCCTTAATAGTGTTCACATTAATTAAACATGAGTACAGTACACGCAGAGAGTATGATATTCTCACGAGCAACTCTAGACACTTGTGTACACACTGAGGTGTATTAATAAATTTGACTTTTTCGCAATTTCTATTTCCTATCTCTTATTCATGAAATTTGGAAAAAAAATGAATAAACTCTTTAGTTTTTAGCTTTCTTCCTCCACCTATTTCCTTAGTTCTTTAGTTTTAATTTTTTTGACTCCTCGAATGAGTCATGAGAGGGGAGTAGAGCGAGAGAATGATTCACACATTAAATGTCATCAACAAATTATATTTCCCTCAAATAAATTCTCTTATCCATGAAATTCAATTTTCATGAGTATTATCCCTTTAAACGTTGATAATTACATTATTGGGAGAGCTGATTATGTATCCATTCTTCAAGCTAGCAAGTTTTCTAACCTATAAGAATCCTTCTTCATTTTATTGGCTTAGCAAAGAACCATTCTGATTGGACATTTATCTCAGCTAATAGATCATACAAAAAACGATAGAAATCTATGTAGCTTATCTAATTTTATAGAATAAAAAAAATATGTCATTGGTATTATAACAAAAAGAACAATGAAAAATTCCGCTCTATGGATGGTAATTTGGGATGAAACTACTTTTTATGGGGACATAAAATACTTTAAGCTTTTTGACTCTATTTTTTTGCTGTTCAATATTCCCCCTCGTCACAATACATTTAGTCATAATGAATGAACATTGCATTTGATAAATTGACTTTCCCTCCGTACTGTACAACTGCGAGGTGTAACATTGATGCATTATGCGTGTAGGCTACTTTTTGTGGTGGGGGCATTATAGCATACCCCTAATTGTCTCCATTTGATGGGTTGATTCATCAAGCACATTTCCATGGTGGTCTAACAATTTAATTATATTAATTGACTATATAGGGGAATTCGGGTTAACTTCTGACTCCTTTTCTTTCTTTCATTCTAAGTGGATTGCTCCAATAAAGTGATTTTCTTTCAAGTGTTGCTTGTGACTCGTTGAATATTCCTTGACGAAGGATGAATTAAATTTTAATTTCCTCCCTTTGAAGTGCCCATTGACTGGCATAAGCTCACAGAGTATAAGATGTTCTCTTTTTTTTACAAAATATATTAACTTTTAATTAGCCAATATCAACAGCACATATGCCTCAAAATAAATGTATGAAAAATCTTGACATATGGCTATTTCAATGAAAGTGTATTATTAATGTAGATTTATTACAAATCAACCTGGTCTAATTCCTCATTCCATTCAAGCGTGAAAATAATGTCTTCTTTGATGTTATAAAAGACGAATGGTTCTCTGCCCTACTTTCATCTCGATAACTAACTGTGCGATTTGATAGATTGTTGCATTGATTTTTAAATGTTTTGAGTTATCTTGTAAGGCATAGAAGAAATAATGGGGAACAGGGGATGATGTGAAGCGAGTCATTAACATCGGAAGTAGGACAATGGGGAGATTCTTGAACATTAATAGCCATAGCTACTAGTTAAGTTGACTGGGGTAGTTTTGAGAAAACAATTGATTTTCAGGAATTCTCACCCAATCTCTTGCGGCATCTCATTAGCCCACTTCTGGAGATTCTCTACGGAAGTTGTTTCTCCCTACTAAGATCCCCCGCCCCCACAACTCTCTACTAATCAACTGATGAGTAGAAATTAAGAAAGAAGAACTTTTGAAATAAGTTCACTCGAGAGGCACGATTTCTCTTGCTTACACCATTCTGAAAGACGTTTGCAAAATTATTTGGAGAGAATTTTAAATTTATCTCCAAAATTAATCTTAAGCAAATTTATATCTTTTTTTTCTTAGAATTGAGTTTCATAGCCGAGTCTTACTCTCTTCGGGTTCACATTTGGTGTTATAATGGGGGAGGAATGTTTTGAAACTATTTACAAACTAAATTTGTTTCAAGGAGGGAGGAGGCCGGAATCGAACCCACGCCATATGAGATATCATATTCATTGGACTTTTATTTATCATTTAAGGAAGGAAAAATACATTGACAATTAAACTCACATACACTTCAAAATGGTTATAACAATGTTTAAATTGTCAAAAGAAAATCATATTTTCGTTTTCAATGTTAGTATTTCTGATTTTATCTACAAATTCGAAATTATCATTAACACATTAAGTATTTAGTGGCTTCATCCAATCTTTCAACCGTCTTTTCGAATACAACAACAAACGTATCCGCCATCTTGGATTTTTATAGAAATTTCTTCTCGAGAGAGATAGATGGTTTAGGAAATTTTCAGATTTTAATGCATCCCACACGAATCAGTAGACTTCAAAGTGTATGAAAGTCAACTAGTGCCTGGAATTTCACGAAAGATATCTTTAACGGCGATGTACGAAGAATAATCATCTCAAAATATATTCTGAAAATTGGATGCTTGAATGCAGTAAAATAATAATAAAACATCTTTATATGGCTTCCGTAACAAAAGACACCATTTTGGGACTCAATACAGGTTTAAAGAATGCAAAATGTCCATTTATATTTTCTCATGCATCAAATAAAATCGAGTAGAAATAATCTCAAACTTGTGAAAGGCAGTATCACACAGTCAAAGGTAGTACCCATTAAAATGTTATTACTCTAAAAGGCTGGAGAAATCCGCTTATACAGTCTAAGTGATTTGCTGAACTATTACTAGTATTACGTCATCGGTGAAATGATATCCACATTTGAAATATCGTTCCATTAAATGGATTTTTATTTTCATTTCAAGTCAATTTATTTTTCTCGGATTAGCTTCCTTCTCGCTAGCTAGAATCAATTAAAGCGTTTGACTCTTTCATCTCCATGCTTATATATTTGATTCTCTTACTGTGTTGATTTCTGAATCAATAAATGTGATATCTTGTTTCCGGCTCAACCCTCCTAGGCCTTTCGAGATGCTAAAATTGTCAAGGCACATTTTTTTCTTCTTAGAATTGAGTCTCATAGCCGAGTCTAACTCTCTTCGGGTTCACATGAGGGGTTATAATGGGGAAGGCGGGTTTGAAACTACAAAGTGAGCTCATTTCGAGGAGGGAGGATACCGGAATCAAACCCACGCCATATTTATAAGACTTGGGGGACAATCCACTATTCATTAAAGAAATAGTAAATATTTTATCACAAATATGCACTTTTACGTTGAATTGAAAGATTTGCAAACTATTTTTTATCAAGGGCAAAGTTTAATTATTATACCTTGTTTCTCAATGTAGTCAATTTCATTAGAATTTTAATTAACTGAATTTTAATTAGTCTAGGCAAAGATTGGTCGGAAAACCTAGTTAAAATTTTACATAAATTGGAGGAGAAAACATTTTATTTCGTCCTCTTTCCACTTAGATCTGTAATAATTTAAATAATATATATCCAAGGTTCCTCCTCAAGTGTTAGATATGCTACTTTATTTTATTAAAAAACGACTTCCTGCATTCACCTTAATTCGATGAATTATTCAGAATTATGACTTTTTTATAAGAAGGAGAGCTGTATAACACACTCACATTATCTCAAATCCTAATATGTCCTATCAATCCAAATCGGGATATCCAACGCTATACACTCTCTTGAAAGGAAGAGATCTCTACTTTTTTCATTTCTTCAAGGCATGAGATTTGTCGTTACTCTCGGATCTACACAAGTTTCATTATAATCCGTATTGATAACATCAGAGTTACGTGGTTTAATTTCAAGCTACTTCTTTATGTTAATTTCAAGCAGACTTTTTTACATAGAAAAAGGGAATTTATTTTGGTAAATTCTATATACGCAGTATCAGTCAAAGAAACAAAACTGCACCTATCATAATTTAGTGACATATATTGAAAGCATCATTGTTATGGAAAGAATAATTTAAAATGTTTTTGTACAATTCTGTATTCTTATACTGTTTGAAATATCACCAATCCAGATAAATATGTCTCCTTTAAAGGTCGTATAGTAATCTTAAAAAAAAATTAAATACTATACAGGTAAAACACTCAAAAGGTTCGGTAACTTGATGAAATTTCATTTTTGCGTTTCTTATATGGAGGGTTTGGATTAAAATAAATTTTAAAATTATTCTCATTGGCTGTTTAAGTTTTTTTCAATTCAACAAGCCAATGAGAATCGTTTAAAATTTATTTTAGTCCAAACCCTCTATATAAGAAACGCAAAAATGACATTTAATCAAGTTACCGAACCTTTTGGGTGTTTTACCTGTATTCCGATTCAAGAGAACATGGTGCCTTGAGTTCATTAACGCTAGTAAGCATTCATGAAAAACTTCTTATAAAGTCAAGCATATTCTTTCAAGCTCACGAGTGAATTTATTCTCTCGCGACAATTACATTCTTTAGGCTCTTATCAAAATATTATTTTATATCGTCAAACATTCTTAGAAAGCTGAGGTAATCTGAATTTTTTAACCTTATCAAGATCGATACAGCCAATTTAGCTTTCGAGACCATTCCATTTTTTCGGCAATATAGACCTTTTTCGTAATTTAAATCAAGTAAAAGTCAGGATATTATTTATTTTGTTAAATGTATTCTGAGTCGTAAATGCCCGTAGAGTAGATAAAATCGCCTGCTTACGACTTATAGGATTACTATGGAACTCCTCCCACTGAGGCAATGCATTAAAAATCAAAAGAAATGTTTGCAAAGCAATTCGAATAACTGAATTATTATCATTTGAAAGATAACTTTCCTTGGATTTATGAAAAAACGGTGTGTTTCTTTTTGGCAAACTATCCATAATCCAGTTTGTAGACGACTCTGCATTCTCTATCTCTCATATTTCTCTACCCCTAAATTTATTATTTTTTATAAATAAAATACATTCGTTAAAAAATATTATTATGTCATAATAGAAATTAGAGAGGAAAGTCCAATCTCGGATTATTACTACGCATTAAAATTGCAATTTCATTGTAAAAAGGGAACTAAATCAACATGTGTGAAATAACTGGATATATTATTGTTGTACCTCTATTTTTTCAATAAAATTGAGTAAAAGTTCACTCTCTAATAGTTGGGTATGGTCAAGCAAACAGATTCTGTATGTCTCATTATTTTCCCTAGAGAGTGTTGATTCAAGAATCACTTTTGGACCAAGTGTACTTTTGGACCAAGTGTACATAATAACATATTTCTCTCAGTCTTTTTTAAATTGAGCACGGCTGAATTCCTTTAACCAATAAAATTTGGTTATTTCTCTTTCATAATTGGATACCAATGCATCTGATATACTTATTTCACTGTTCCGTATTTAAAAGCAGGAGTTTTTGTGATCGTTTCTTCACATCTATCGAAGGGGGGAAATTTAAGGATAAATCGAATCTCAGAATCGTTAGTACTACTTATAAGCGTTGTAACGTTTGAGTGAGACCTTTACATGCAACATATTCTCGAGTGAGATAAACTTGAAATTTTCGATTTCCTGTATTAACCCCACTCAATTTCCTTCATAAAATAGAGCAGACTGCTTCTCGATTGTATTACTACTCCTGCAAATTTTCTTTATACCTTCAGTATTACTCAATTTCCTCCAATGCATCCTCTACGTGTCAGAGGCCTGAGTCCTTAGCCTTTTTAGAGGCGGGAGTTTGAATGGGGGGGGGAATAAATAAAATTCTATCATCAATTACTCTATTTTTTGCTACCATTCTCATCAAATACATTTGAGTTTCTTTTACCATTTTCACTTCCTTCTGTAATACAAAAGTTTTTTCCCCTCTTTACTCTTCATTTGTTTGCTGACTAATTTGATGTAGCAAATTCACCAGGCAAATCTCATCTCCATCACACACGCGTTAGCAACAAGATGAATTTTGAAATTAACTGACAAATCAATCATAAAAATTTAATTATATATTTCCCTCTTTTGCTATCCTCCTTACAAATGAACGAAGGCAAAATGATAAATTTATTGTACAAATCTCATGAGAAATTAATCTTTCAATTCAATGAATTATAGTAAAAGTGTCTACTCTAGTAGAAATTAATTCATTTAAATGTTTCATTCACACTGTTTTACTATCAAAACTTAAATTAACAAATCATTAGATAATCTCTCCTTTTAACCTACCGCTGTTAATGATAAATGTAATATTTTAGTGAGAGAAATATTTAAGGAAATGAGAAAATGGATTTTTCTTTCTACAAGTTCACATCTCTGTTATTTATTTATCTTCTTCCGAATTTTCTTCCACTCATGTTGTAATTCCATTTTTGTTGCAATCTATTTTTTTATCATTAAAAATAATTTATCAAATTTATATCCTGCTTCCGAGTTACACTAAGGAAGTATCAGCGTTCCTCTTTCTTGGGGGTAGTTTTTTAAAAGTTCACTTGATTCAGATAAAAATTATTGAATTTCTTCATTTAGGTCATAGCAAAAGATCCGAAAAAGGCCGATTATAACAGTAGCACCTACGTGGAGATTGCCCTAACCGATGTGAATGATTGCAGTCCAGAGTTCATACAGCCCTCGTATCAGTTCTCTGTAGAGGAGACCGACCAGTCATTACAAGACCCACACATGTCGTATAAACAATTCCATGAGGTGGGCAAGGTTAAAGCGACAGATTGCGACCTCGGGAGTAATTCAATTATTTCCTATTCTATTCTCAACGCTGATGTCCCTTTCAAGGTGAGTTTTCATTTTACATTTCTTTTGTCATTTGTTACAATTTTTCTCGTTACTTTTATTCTTCTCTTAATTTGTATAATTAAATTTATACCATCCCCTCTTTTTGTATTATCATTTTCCTTACAATCTATAATCTATCCAAGATCAAAATAATATTTTGGCTAAAGTACAAATAATAACCAATTAGTTTATTGCTTTGATTTGATTGGCTAGAATTATTTTCTTCTCTAGCCAATCAGATTCATTCTGGGGTATGAAGGATTTTTCTTGCACTCTTATCATAAGGAAGGATAATATTACAATTTCTCATATTACAAAAGTTTTATAATATCTGGTGTATTATGAATAAATTATAGCTGACTAGAGAAGGAGTAGAAATATGGCCATTTTGAGGATCATAAATCCTTAAATATTGATGTCATAATAGCATGATCCCTCTCTTACTCATCAATTTTACATAATTAATACCCCATAAGACTTTATGGTTGGAACAATTATCACACAATACTGACAATAAAAGATTCCCCCACAAATGAATTAGGTAAATTATCCTTTTCTTGCATCCTCGAAAGAAAGGGCTGGTAATAAAAAATGCACACAAAAGAGGTCAGTGGTTATATCTGTTTATTGCTTTTTGTCATTTTGGACATTAAATCTCTGATTAATTTGAATAAGCTTAAGAAATTAAGATTCCTCCTAAGAAAGCATCCAAAATTCTACAAATCATTCAGGCGCAAAGGAATACACTCAGCTGGGAATAGCTGGATGACATTTATACACATTAGCCGTTAGAGTTAAAAAATGTATCTTCTGTTCTGATTTGCATAATTTTTCGTCTTACGAACGTTAGTCGTTAAAAATGAATTAATAACACACATTGCTCCTTTTCATATGCGATGAATATATTAACTGTATCCTCTATATGTATTTTGGTAATAATATAGCGGTTTTAATAAAAAATCTTAAGATATTACTTTAGGGCAATAAAAAGGAAAACAATACACATGCGGAAGAAATTACTCGAGCATCGCCCACATCCTGTAATCCAGGCTTTTGTCATAACAATGGTTTTTTCCTCAATTCCTCAATGCCTTTAGGTAACCGACACATATTTGTTTGGTGGGGAGATGGAATAGTGGATTTGAAATAAGTTGACTCTCTGCAGATTTGAGGGAAATAAATCAAAATCCTCCTTCTAATTACAATAACAAAAGCTTACTCATCCCTTCGTAATATGTTGTAATCCATAAATAATGAAGGAATTTCGTAAAATTAGTTTAAATCTTTTCAAAAGAGAGAAAGTGAGGGATTTGAGTATAGAGCTTTAGCATACTCGGTTTCATAATGGGGAATGTTGGATGGGAGGGGGAGCAGAGTTTTGATTTATTCCTCTCCTTACCTGTCCAATAAATCACTTTTGAGCTTCTCACAAATGATTATGAAAACACGTTTTTTTTCTTTTACAAATTCATTGAAAAATCTTCACTATTTCTGTTTTTTATTATACGTCAGAAGGAGAGCAGGAAAATTAGGAAATAAAGATGTTTGTAATAAAATGTAGATGCATTCTTGTCATAAGAGGGGATGAATCAGATTTACTTAACTACATTCTTGTAAATTTTATTATGAAAAAAGAGGTAGTAATAGATCCCTTTGTCTTTATATATTCATTCAATGGGCTTCATCGTTTATTTGACAGATTTATACATTTCTAATGGAAGGAAAACTTTTGACCCGAAGATTACGCATAACATCTATGACAGGTCTATTGTCTTTAGTAATATCGTAAAATGTGGATTCTCATCCCTCATTAAGCATATCATTATCATAACTGCATCTTCTCCAAGGCAGATTTCGGGGCTCGAAAGTACTATTAAAATCTCTTTTGAATGAATTACGATAGTAGTAAAAAAAGAATTACTATAATTCATTGAAAGAGATCATTCCTACTCTAGATTGATAAGGATGGCACGATATTCACGAATGGTGTATTGGACCGTGAAAAGACGCCTGCCTTCCTCTTAACAATACAAGCAAAGGATAGCCCATCTTTGGAGAATGGCGAAATAAGTCTGAGTAGTCAAGTGAAGGTTAACATTGCTATTACCGATGTCAATGATAATCCTCCAACATTTGTATTTCCCTCTCAAGAGAGATCCAAGTCATCTTCTAATGACCTCAGAGATGCAACAAATACTGTAAGTTATTAACCTCTTCTTTTTCAATTCTTCTCGTTTGTTTAATAAGACATTGAATATTTCAAATCTTCTTCCTCTTATCCTGTGAGAGATGGGAAATAAATCATTTTTAAAAGTTTTAAGTTTATTTCAACCAAATTCTGATTGTTGTGTATAAATAGATGTATATTTTATTGAGGTGAAATTACCTCAATTTTCACGATAGCAAGATATATAACTAGGGAATATAAGAAAACTAGCTTATCTAAAACCTCAACTCTCCTCAAATTAAGCTTTAAATTAATTCTTATTTAAATTTTCTTCAACTAATCAGAGTTTTCCAGAGGTTAAATATGGAAAAACTGATTCACAAAACCTAATTTTTTGCCTTTATAGAAGAACATCTCATACAAAGAGCCTGTTGGCTTCCACGTGGCCAAAGTGGAGGCCATTGACCTGGATCAAGGAGAGAATGGCCGGATCTCTTACAAGATCTACCGTCAGTCACCACAACAAGATTTCTTCAGGATTGATGAAAATACTGGAGATGTCATATTGGCGAAACGATTGACCTTTTCCGACCTGGTAAGATGACAGTCATATTTGATCGAAGCTACGTCTTTTAATTTGAAAATAAGCTAGAATAAAAATTCCCATTTCTAATCATTGATCAGCTAAGGATCATACAAATCAGTTTGATCCCAGAAAATACCTAATTAGATCTATACAGGAAAAGCCTTACGATTAAGGATCAAGTTCTTCTGGCAAATATTCAAGCTAGGAAGATAACTGAGAGAATTATAAGAATAAATGTGAGCTTTTATTGTGGAGCACGATTTTTGGTTTGAGCAAAGGCGAAGATGATAGAAAACTAACAGACTTTAGATTTTATAAATTAAGCCCAAATATACGGTCTGAAGGAAATCGGCGAAAATAAAGCTTGTTCATCCATTATTGTTGCCCAAATCCATGATATTTTTGATGATATTCGGCTTCACCACACTAAAATTGATTTATTGAACATTTTAACGTCTATCAACCACCTCTATAGGTACAATAGTTCTTTATTGAAGAAAACTAAAGCCTCGAATATACTAGACGCGTTTCGTCCTTATTGAGACTCATCAGTAGCGAATAGGCAGTCTTCTAAAGCATAAATGTGGGAATTTCAAGTCATCAATGAATTATCTTTTGAGCTTTGTAGTAATTTCTTTCAATTCAAGTTTCTCAAGAGGCTCGAAACTTTCATTGTCAATTAAAGAGAGTTGCAACCACTGTTTGAGAATCATCTTAATTTAACTTGTGACAAACTCTTCATTAACTTCTAGGCTTCAGCTTCCACAGATGCATCTAAATTCTTTCTCTCCAAAACAATTAGTGAATGTTGCAACCAATGTTTGTGAATCGCCGTTAATTTATTGGTACCTCTCGTCCAAATTAAAAGAATTTAAATAAATAAGTGTTTACTTCTCCTTGAAGCTATAAATATTTATTGAAGAAAACAAAAGCCATCTTACTCAAGACTCATAAGAAGAGCATTGGTTCAAATTTATTTATTTTGTAATGAATTTCTTTCAGCGTAATTTTCTGTTTGTAAGCAATCCAGAACAATGGGTTGCTTTGTTAAACCAAGCTTGTGTAAAGAACTTGATTTATAATAGATAATCCTCTACCGATGATTCTAGATGAAGAGGAAACGCTCGGCTATAGGAATTATTAAAAACGTTTTACTTGAAGGTCCATAAAAATTAGCATCCATCACCGAACTCCATGTCACAATCAATTAGACTTGAAAATTTATTAATACTCTGTGTTGTCTAGAAAAGTTGCTACAAAAATGTATGCATCCACCCCACTCTATTTCATTGTCGTCCAGCATCGTTTGGACATGGGAGAGAGAATTCATAAAAATTATCGTCATTTCATTAGTAGTACATTTTTCATGTAATTTTCCAACGATTGTACACTACTATTTTTGTGCTAACTCTTTTCCTCTCCCGTAACATGAAAAATCTGTTAAAAAAGAAGAGGAAATATAAATCTAATTTTTGCTGTACTGTAAAAATTCTTTGCTTATTCAAACACAGGAAAATCATTGACAATAAATCCTCTCAGGGTGCATGCTACTTTCAAGTAGCCCTCTCCCTTCTTATGACATACTAATTCTTACGAGAATATTCCATCTGTCAATCACTGGTGTGGATTCCGACAATTTATTTAAAATTGAGATGTGTTTTTTTTCCATTTCAAATGTTGAAATAAACCATTTTCAATGAAATGTGTGAAGGCCTAGTCAACTCTAGGGTCAAATATCAATTCCTGATAAGCATCTTTTATGCAAGACGAATGTAGTGCTTTTTTCTTCGCCATTCGTAATTTGTTTCAATCAATCAAATGCTCATTTTATCGCTACATATTATATTAGTCATAATTATTTGATCAATCTGTTGAGATGTGCAGAGTGCAATCTTTACATCCTTGCATGAGCTTTTACCAATCTGAGCTTCAAATTAATCTTCATTAAGTACTCATGCATTGTATTTAGGCAATGGGAAACGTTTACAATATTCTTACTATAATAAAGTCACAATCATTTATTGCTTATTTTATGGATTTCGCACAAATTCAGAAAAGATGTTTTAATGAAAATACAAATTCATTGAAAAAAATTCCACTAATCAAATTTAAGATTTGAAAGGTCTATTTTCCACCCTTTGTCATGAAGGGATGAGAGAACTGATTTATAGTTCTCAAATAAAGCTTTTCGTGTCCTTCCATCTTATAAAAGTTTTGAAAAATCAATAATAATCGAACTCTCTTTGTGATAGCTAAATTCATGAGGATCTGAATCAAATTTTTCTTTAGAAATTATAGATTTTTCAAAGTGATAGTGTGGGTCTCGTGTGCAGCCGTGTTCCATGTTTTTCATTATTTCCGAATCCTTTTCTCCTTATAAGCTTAAAAATAGCCGAAAATACCGCTAGTCCTAGATGTCAGATTGATTCAGTCTTTTGACTGATTGATACATGAGAAAATACACAAATCTTTAATGAAAAACTCTTATAAAATCTCTATTTTTCAAAAAATATTTCTTCTCATTTTTCGAAACTGTAGTCCTTTGGAAGACCTTGCTGATAACCAAAAGTTGTTCCATAAAATATTCATTTTAAGATTTTTCCACTTTGACCGGTCAACACTTTGAACACAACATATATTATGAATCCTTATTCCTTATCCTCAAAGGAGAAACCGATTTGAGAGTTCATTTAATCAAATTCCCCTGTAATATCATCTAAGTAATCCCTAAAGATCTGATAGCAAATTGACTTAATCCATCGTATCAAAGTATCATATTTTTAGTTGGGCATTTCATGAGATATCCACCATTTAACAGTTATTAGCTCCACTGTCCCTCCTTTGCCCATTAAACTATGTCAAAAAATAATTTTATTTTTTTCTGCTCGGAGCCAAATGCCTAATGGACTCTTTGTGATATTGGATTTTGTGTAATATTACTTCTCTGATGCATTTTCTACAAGATGTACAGATAGGAATCGGAATTGGGAAAACATTTTAGTTACGGGAAACTACTCAGTCTTATCTGATTGAGTCAAATGCTGAGAGTTTCGGGAAGGATAAATGTAGATTTCTTATAATGCACTTATCCAAAAAGCGGGATTATTGGGAAACTACATTGTTGATTAACGTTTCGTCATTTCGATGACATTTTAGATTTTTTCCCCTTCAAGTCACGATTTTAGAAATTAACTTTTCAGCCCATTTTTACTCCAACTGGCTATAAATTGGGGGTTTTCAAGCCTGTGTTCAGAACGGAATGCAATCCGTAGTTGTTGCCTTTCTTTTGAATTTCAATATAAAAGATTTTCTAGACTGTTCTAGATTGAGATAGTAATTCTGTTGTTTCCAGAAAAGTGTCCTGACATATATTTGATTAATTCTATCCAATTTAAAGTCCGTTTTCTTTTCAATTTCCCAGGGTCCAATCCGTATTCATCTCTCAGCGAGCGACTACGGCAAGCCGACGGAGAGAAAATCCTACAGTGAGCTCGTTATCCAAATAGTCGACGAGGAGCCGATCAGCGGACGGTTGATGAACAACCTCCAGACATCGACGACAACTCAATATCTCCTGGCAATGTTCTCCAAAGACAAGATCATAATTATCTCAATAGCCCTCGCTACTGTGATCATTAGCACAGCGCTCATTATGATTATTTGCCTCATCTTTCGTGGATGCCCAAAGAGCAAGTCTTCATGGGCAGAGACTAGACGGAGTCTTGTACTCGGTGAGTAGACTCTAAAAATCTATATTCTCGAAAAGCATCTCTCATGATCAACGTAGAATATTTAAACCGGTGTTGCTTCTGAGCAACATTGGTTATTCAGTCACTTATTTGAAAAAAGATATGGGCCGTCGAATTTTGAAAAATTCTGAAAACACCATTTTGTAATTTTCAGTTCTACTATTTTCCTCATCTTACGTTGTAGAAGACTTAAAATTTGCACAAGTATGTAACTGTGTTTGAATAACAAGAAACAAGACATAATTATTCTATTTTATTGACTGTATGCTATTGAAAGAGACAAAAGGCCTCATTTATTTTTAAAGAAACCGTGAATATCCCCTAAATATTTTAGGAAAAATTCTCATAACCAAAAAGTTTTTAAAATTTAACTTTTAGCCTAGCTAACTTTGAAAAATAGGAATTATCATTGAGTTGTAGAGTCGGGACTCAAACGGTTAAATCAATAATTTACCCACGTCTTAGATCTGTGGTTAATATAATTTTTTTTCTAGGCTTGAGATCATTGACTTGAAAGTTGTTTTAAAGTTTTACTAGAGAATAGTGCTCATTCCAGTAATTTCAGCTATAAAGCTTACTGTAATATGAAATAAACTCAGTCGCTTAGACTCTTGAATTATAATCCAAAAATATTTATCAGCTAAGGTTAATTAATATTAGTTTTAAATTTAAATTTCTAGAAAATCTTTGATAATAACCTTTTTCTCTTTCCAGTTGAGATTTTATTGGGAAATCGAATGATTCGATAAAAGTCTCTCGGAGTTAAATATTAGAAGAGTTTGATATTCCAACAATATACAATAATAAATTGATCTGAATAGAATCTCTTCCAAGATATTCTGAGAATACATAAATAAAAGTTTAACCAATAATTATTATATCTCATTAGAATATAATGAACGACTTATCTGTCCTCAATACATAGCGTCATAATATCAACGTTTCTATCTACTTTCAGAGATTACTTTATCTGCGTAATGCATATTTCGATCATAACTCTCATGAGTCATGATCTATCTACAGTTACCACCTTGGAGACGTATTCTTAATTGAAAGAATGCTTACTATCAAGTAGCTCTCTCATTAGTCGAGATATACATCTTGCTTCAGTAGAAATTAATTAGTAATATCACTGATGATTTATTGAATATTATTATAGATATTTTTCTTCCTCTTTTTTCAAGGAATACCAATTTGCCATCATTTAGGTTGATATTATACGTATTATAGAATGCACTATTCATAGGAAGATGAGAGGGGAAAGATTAATGACCTTTGTTGCAACATAAAACGAAACCAAATAATTAACAAGCATCACCCGGTTTCATGTAACTCACTCATATTATAAAACGGGTTTTTTGATAGGTTAATAAAATCCTCTATTCATCTCGCGTTGAAGTTTATGGTTCCCTTTAGAAGTAATTAAACTGATTAGCCGTCAACATGTTACAAGGAACGGTTTACCTCATTTTATTGAGAGAATAAGATATTGCTAATCACTTGGAAATTTACAAATCAAAAATGGGCAAATAATAAAATGGCCAAGTTTCACCTTGAATACTAGGCAAAGGCCTTTGATTACACTCACCTTGTTCGAAGTTATCTATACTCGATTTCGCATTGTTTTGAGAAACTTCAAGGGGACTCAAATAAAAAAAATTTACTGGCCTCCTGATTGGCTGGTGTGGTCTTTTGTTCAACATATGATTTGCAGCTTTTGACATCGACTCACTTCAAATCTGTCTGAGCGCACGAAATCTGCACAAAATGTTTAATTATATATTTTATTTTGCCCTCTTTTCCCGTTTTTTGTTTGTTCAAAAGATGGAGAATAATAATCAAGATTGATAAATTCCAAAACAGAAAAATATTTCAAAGATCTAGATTTTTTATATTTCCTTCTGTTTTTGATAAAAGACACGATCGATGCTCATTAGGCATTGCTTGTAATATTTTTTCTTAGGAAAAGAAAATTAAAATATTACCTCTAACATGCCGATTGGTCTTGAAATGCAAAAATACCACCTATTGATACCAAAAGTCTTTAAAAAACAATCTTTCAGAAAAAAACCTCAAATTTTGCTTAAATAATAATAATTTGTGAATTTTTTCAACTCTCCGTATTCTCAATAACTAAGGAATTTTAAGTGAAATTCATTTAAAATGCAATGAAAAAAAGTCCTTCGTGAATATAATTTAAAATTGTGCATGTTTTATTATTTTTGCTAATTTTTATTCAAATAGATTTATGAGATATACTCAACGCTTGAATTTTTTTTCAGTAATCAACTCGATATTCTACAGGATCATGTTGTGATTGACAATTAAATATATTTTCTCCTCTCTCAGGTCGACCATTCACACACGAAGAGATGATGAATGGTTATCACGGAAATACCTTGAGCAGCTTCGACTTCCCCTCCGAATCCGATAACAACCTCATCGATGAGAAGAACGACCCCAACATCGGCATGGTCTTCACGAATGGCGCCAGTCCGTTTTACCTTAAAGCGGCCAATCAGAATTATAGCACTCTAAGGAACTTTAGTCCCTCACAGAGTCAGGCGGGGTACAAGCAGAACCCTCTGCTAGCCCGTATGCCGGAGACCAATCCGCCGCCATCATCCACACTCAGTCCTCGACTACAGAGATACGACCAGACGGGAAATGTAGTCTACTCGTATTATAATCCCGCTACTGGTCTGCCTGTCACAACGCTATCCAACAATAATGAATATGTGTTTACCAACTTTGATAACCTCACGACAACATTTATTAATTCTAATGGTGAGCAAATAGTCGACTTGTTTGAATATAATAATGGCAAGTTTTTTTCGTTCATTAGGATTATTTTCTACAACTGATATTTTTTGCTTGTTTGATTACCCAACACATGTGTGATATCGTTATTTTTCTCATTAGGGAGAAATATTATTCTCAATTCCCACTCAGAAAATGACTAGAGATTATTAATGAGTTATGCTTTTTCAATTCCGAGTCTAGTTTAATGTTCTCTACCAAGAATCAAATCTTTATTCCTGGTTCCCTTGTGGCTTCAAACACACTTTGCTGCTAGAGTCATGAGTAGGGCTACCAGAAAAGTGCAAAAATTATTCGAAAAGATGCAAAAAAGTGCATTTATTGCTAAATATCATCAATTGGAGTTTAAAATGTGTGATGTATCAAATCAGCAACGCATCTTCTCATGGTTCAGTGATTCTAAAGTGATTCAGAAATATTTATTACTCAAAACACAGATTAAACATCAATGTAACCTGGTTAAAATTAATTTTTGTATAATTAACCTATAACTTTAGAGCATATTAAAAATTCGAGTACAGTCAATTGAAAAATTTGTACCACTTATTGATAATTAATTTCTTCTTTTTGTCAACGAATACGGTTTTATACGGTAATTTTTAGAAAATTTGAAAATTATAAAAAATGCAAAAAAATTGTAAAGGCATGAAAATATGCAAACAGTGCATTCGCATCTTTTTGCCTAGGCATTTTTAAGTGACGGGAATTAGTTTCCCAGAAATGTGCATCTGGCTGCCCTAGTCATAAGAATTTTGATGTAATCTAACTACCGGTGCTACAAATATCGTGTTCTTCTACTGTTCAACATTCAGAAATAGAGAATGAATATCATCTATAAGGATCATGTTTAGAAGTGGTTCCTAATTGGTTCAAGTCTAGATCGTGCAAACTTCTATATACAAGATACGTTGTGCCTTGCAACCGACATAACAGTCAACTTTTGAGCTTTGATTTGAGTTTAGATTCACTCAAATATTCGTTTATAAATAAACCAATTTTAAGATAATATTTTTCTGCGTGCCTCTCTGAGAGCAATCCACAAAAAATTGAATTTTCGATTATAATCTTGACAAGTCCCACTGATTGGGCTGATAATACACAAGTCCAAAACAAGAACACCAACAGTGATCTATTCATGATCACATAAGGTCACCAAATTTGGGCTTGACGTTTATAATAGACGTTAAGTGTTTAATTAATCTACTCACAACGGATACAATATTGTAAAGGGGGAAATCAGTTATTTGATAAGAATCTAATGGAAAGCAACTTTTTGTCCAACGAAAAAATAGAAACAAAAAAATCATAATTATTTTATCGTGTAATAATAGGGGACGATTATTCCGTTATCAGGGGGAAAATATCTTGTTAAATTACAAATCAGTTAAACATCAAAAGTTGGCTATAATTTTTTTTGCTACTGGATCCATGAGTATAGGCAAACTCAAATTGAAAGAATATGTTTTCTCTCATCAGGATTTCCTGTGGTGGATTTTTCTACTTTTTTTCATACCTTTTGATGTGATTAGAAACAATCCTCTTTGCTCTGTCCCAAGTTCTGATCGTTGATGTTTGACCTCATAGTTCCTGTTTTATGGAAGGAAATTCATGTTTTTGTCTTCTTCCAAGAGCGTAAAACACTAGAATTCAACGAAATTTTCGCGCGAAAATAATTTTTTCCTCTCAAATTTATTAAATCTAGAAACATTCGAAATTGTTCAATGTTTTTCCTTTTCTAGATTGCTCATCGAATTATATGAAAAATTAAAAATATTTGATAACTCAAGATTTTGGAAGAAGTAACTTTAAAAGAGAAAAATGTCTTTTGAATTTGCCTCACTAATTAATCTGCAAAAGAATTCTCAAAATTTCAAGTTTTTTTATCCTTGGGCCTAGGAGGGTTAAAATTATGACTTGACCAAAACGTGGACTGATTTGATTGGCTAAAAACATACATTTTAATGGTGAATAATTTTTAAATGCTTGACTCTCATAGGCTCTTTGGGTGTGAAGAATAAGACACACAGATTGAGAAGAGATTTTTGCAAGTTTATTTTAATCAAAAGCAAGTAATCCAGGGACTATTGGGACTATTGGGAAGTATCACCTTGTAAATGATTCAAAGGCGTTGCGTTAGGAACGCTCAAGTAATAATACACCTCTATGCGCATTCAATCAAGTGTCATAATCAGATTAGAAAGAGGGTACAGAAATTAGATTATTTTATTAATATTACATTATAATGAAAAAATATTATTTAGGAGTATTAAATGGGAAAATCCCTTGCTTACATATTCCTTTGATGATAATTATATTAAACATTTGATTCAATAATCTTCCCCCCGTTATATCAAGACATGAAGAGATGCTTATTTGATGCTTTTTTAATTATTATCATTTATTCTTGAAACATTTCATCGTAAGTAATGTTTTGTTTGCCTAGAGTTAAAACTTTTACCCTTGAGCTAATTTCTTCAATTTTTCTTTTCATCTCTTCAGTTGCAAAGGTAGAATCGATTGATGTTTATAATTCTCCTCTAGGAACTTTAATTATAACCAAAATGGTCTAAGATATTCAGTTGGGTATCGAGGCAGTCTTCTCAGCTACATCATTCGATTAAATCTCGATTTTGTAATTATAGAATTTTTCAAACGATTTTTATTGGCTTTCTAAATCATGAAATCAAAAGAACCAATCAGATGAAAGGATATTGAACTTACCTTGTCTTATAAGAAGCGACTATTTACAAAGTCGAGCCCTAGCCAAATGACTATCTTGCCTGTATTACAATAGAGTGAACCAAAACTGTGTATTCCAATTCTTTATGGCCAGCAAAATGTAGGTTCTGCTCCCAAGATTGAAACCATCAATGTATATTTTTCAGATTCTTAAAGAGTTGGTGCTACGAAACATGAACGCAATGAAAGAAATTATCAGTTGGCCTCGGGAGAGGTTTTATATATTTTGACATATTAATCTGTCTGAAGATTATTTTTCCATTATAATTGAACTTTTTCCTAGTAATATCTTAAGAATGCATAAAAGATTAGCCCCCAAATGATGCATATAAGAAGAAGAGCAGTCTTATAAACTCTATTTTACTAAAGAATGTCAAAGTACGTTAGAAGTTATCCTGAAGAGTTCGAGTTTATTTAGAGCTCAGTTGTAAAATATGCAAAAACAGTTTTCCTAGAAAATCCTGCATATTAGTTTTCTTATATTTAAAACCCCTCTTTTTCTATTAGATTCCACAACAAACGAAGCAAAGTCAACATCAAGTGAAACCATGACAAGGATCTCTGAGAGGAATTTCGATCTAAACACCTGACCTCTCCTTCAAAAAGACATTTCCTAGTAAAAGCTATTTGTGATTCCTACTTGTGTGTTTTTTTGGTTTATGAACATTGTTTCAAGCCATTTTATATTAATGCGTGCATTTATATTCGTTTATCTAAGAAACCTCTCAATGCAAGAGGCGGAAATATTAATTTACCAGTGTATCATATTAATCTTATTACAGCGTTGTATGATTATAAAGAAAGAAATCCTCTCTCTCTCGATCAAGAATACATGTACAGACTAATTTATCAGTTATGAGGATAATGAGATAGAAGAATCGCAATTTCATTTATACGAAGAGAGTTTTTCCTTGTACATATTTGAAAGTTATTTAAAAAAAGAAATTTGTTTTAAATCTCAAAATTTGTTTTCAATTTCATTGGTAACCAGACTCTGGTTATTTTGATTTTATTCTTATCGCGGTTGAATTAAACTTTATTTTGATTCTTCAGAATTTATTTTCAAATTAGGGCTCACCAGTGTTATGCAAGGTGCTTTACAATAAAGAGTGAATTTCTTGAATCTCACAACTTCAAGTAGAATCCTCACTCCTAGTCGCGCAGAAACTATGACGTTACATGACTTGGCAAATTCATTTTTAATATAAAAGATATCAAGCCAACTTTCGACTTGTTTCAATGGCAAATAGTATTTGTCGAAGCTTTCTGTGACTTGCTCTGCTTTTTCTATCTTGAATTTCTGTAAAGACCAAAAAAAGGATTAGACATGAAATTGACAAGGCTACCAAATGCATATTTTTCTTTAAATTATGCATATTTTGGACAGAAATATGTCTGATTTGCATATTGAAAAAAGATTATTGTTATTTTTCAGAGAGAAATGCATATTTTGGGTAGCACTACTTATAATTTTTATCTTTAGGAAAAAAATCTGTAACAGAGAGAAAATTTTTGGACTCCATTACTTGAGACCATGATGAAGGTTCTGTGAAAAAAATGCTGGCGTAGATAAAAAAGGTAGGTGAGAAGTATTCTCGCAAGACTCTGACTAATTGTTAGTGTGCGTGTATTCTCAGTGTTTGAAAAGATATAATATGAATTTATTCATCCAATAGAATCAGAGATTGAAAAATTTACCATTTTCATTGGTTGGAATAATTTTAACAATCTTGTCGATTTACTCTGTAACTGTTCATTATTATCAGCTACACAGACTGCATTCTATGCATAACCAATACCGAGATTCCTCGTAGGATCTCCCAATCTGAACGCTGGCTTATAGCTTCTGGAAAATTTTTAAATAGATTTTTTTCTTTGAATTGAGTTTCATAGCCGAGTCTAACTCTCATCGAGATCACATGAGGGGTTAAAATCGGGAAGGTAGGTTTGAAAATATTTACAAAGTAAACTCATTTCGAGAGGGGATGATACCGGAATCAAACCGAATTTTGCTATTTTTGGCAAACAACATAAAAGATCAAGGTGGTTAAGAATATGTGATTTATATTATGAGATCAATTTTAGTTCAGGAAATAATTTGCAATTTTTTATACTATTTTCTTTGCCTGCTAATTCAATTTTAGCAATTTGCTATTTTTTTCTATTTTTATGCTGACATCTTTAAAAAATCTTTACAAGAACGATTTTCTGATTCATTTTAATCAGCTTGATGAATCATCTCCCGTAAGAGGGACTATCTAGGAGATGACAAGCCCTTCCCAACAGAGAACTTGAATTTCTTAATCAGACTGAAATTATTTTGATAAAATAAGTTGCCTTTCTATTTGAGAAAATTGCCTTTTTTCAGAGGAAAAATTATTTTTTTCTCGTAGCCCTATTCATGTCCTATGAAGACGCATAAACTTCGGATATCTTGTGAGGCTTGTTCCTTAGTAGGTATTTAAGAAAAAAGACTCATTGTTTCATTTCAACTATGCCGTGCAGTACTCAGAAGCTAGGGATACCAAATGGATATTTTTCTTCAAATTGTGCACTTTTTAGACAGAAATTTTACACGGTAAAAAGTGTATTTTTGCATATTTCTAAGATTACCGTGCATATTTTTCAGGAATGCATATTTAAGGTAGCCCTATTCATAGCTGTATGCAAATAAGAATTAATAAAGTTTTTACTATTTTTAGTTTAAATTTTGCTATCTTTTTGCTGATTTTATTTTTGCTATTTATTTTACTAATTTTGGCAAAAATTTGCTATTTTGCTTACAGCCCTTCTAATCATATTATATGACTTGGGAAACAATCCTCTTATCCCGAACAAACAGCTCAGTCAATCGGTTGATATGTAGAAAAATTGCTCTGTGTAGTATAGCGATAACAAACTTTAAGAGGGAATTCTAAAAGATAAATTCCTAGTCTCAAATGTTCCCCCTTTTGATCTGATCTGATGAGATTAAAAATAAATATTTAAATTGCAAGATTTATATCTCAAAGTTTATGACGTTAATTATTGTCGGATGGAATAATCTCTCATTTTAACGAGATCAACGCAATCCAGCGGGATCATAGAAGGATTGCTGGGAATAAATTATGATAATTATTGTTGTAAAGATCATTTTTAACATATTAAAAACTTTTCATTTCCAATGAATACAGAATCATTTGCCTCAATAGAGAGTATAAACTTTTATTCCTTGTTTTGTTAATCATGATAATTTATTAAGTATTGCACTTTTAATAGGGATATATCATTATTATTACAAACTAGGGGATGAACTGACTAAATATTATTTCCATAGTCTAGCTCTCTTGGAGCTGATGATTGATACTTTGTAGCGTTTACGCGAGCATGAAATCGACAAAATTCCATGGCTGATTGGGATTGTTACAATTTCCTGATTTTATTAAACGCTCGAAAAGTCATTGATCTGAAAATTGTAGGCATAAGTTTGATCAATGTCTACTTGTCGATCGATCTCTCTCTCCCACACAAAAAAGCCATCTTTAAGAATGAAAATTTGGAGAGAAATCCACTTGACAAAGTTTCATCCTGCCTTTCCTGGTGCATTGATTAGTTAGAAGTGTCTTTTTAAATGTGAGAACTGAAAAGAGTTATTTCTAGATAAGATCCCCAAATTTGCATTCTGAGATCAGCATATTGGAAATATTAAAGAATTCTTCATTATTAATACATTTAGCCCTTCAACACTCGGAGAATATTTATTCGATACTTCAGACGTGTATTTTAAATTTCTTAGAACCTATTGATTAACAATATTTCCCTTAAGAGGGATGGTGTAGTGAATTGTTCCCCAAGTCCTATAAATTCGATTCCGGTCTCCTCCCTCCTTGAAACAGGTTTACTTGGTAAATAGTTTCAAACCTTCCTTCCCCATTACAACCCGTCATGTGAACCCGAAGAGAGTTAGACTCGGCTATGAAACTCAATTCTAAGAGAAAAAGAGAATATTCAAGACGAACCTAAAATCATTCGAGGAGAAAAGATTTACAAACTAGCAAGAATTATCGGTACTACTATGGCAGGCAAGTATAACCAAATTTGTGGGCCATCATGGATTGTTAAATCTTTTCGAATATGGACTCTGTATACTACTAGATGGTCTCTTATCTGAGAGAAAACTGATCTAAGAGCAGAAAAGCCGATCCTAGAATTCCTGCCGAAGCTTCTCATCCATCAAGTCATCAAGCTCTGCCAGCTATCAGGGTTCCAGAGTCTAATGAACTGAGATTGACGCTTAGCCAACTACCCTTGAGCGTCAGATTTAAGAACAGAGTATAAGGAAATAGCGTTCATAGAAAGGAAAACACCAATGTTGCAGTTTATTTAACAGTTAAATTTTAACTAGTTAGAATCAAGAAAATCATATATTTGATTAATCTGGCAGTTTTCTTTCTTCAGACATCTTTGAACGATCTATTTATTGAACAGAGATATTGGCTGAGAAGACTGAACTTGTAAATAAACGGTAATAGATACCAAGTGAGTGATTCTAGCCTCGAAGACTACTCTTTAAAAGAAAGTAATTGCCCCTTAGACAATATTATCAATATTTATGAACTAGACCGACGGACCGTTGGGGTGTATCGAGTGGAATTCATAATATTGACACGTGTTTTGTCTCTCCACTTGGAATGAAAATAAAAAATAGCAAACTCTTCATCTTGTACAATGTACATTATTATTATTTGATGAGTCAGAAGTTGTCTTGATGGATTAATTAAATGAAAAAGTAGGCAACTTCCCTCTAATATTTGAATTAATTATTTATCATGGGAACTATTATCTGTGTTTGTTAAGGGATCTTAGCAAGTAGGATTGTATATCGAATTTTACGATACCTTTCGGCTCGTGAATAAATTTTGGTGACAGATGATTTTTTTTAATTTCAACTGTAATCTTCCCAAATCTTGGTCTCTTTTCAACCAACACAAGAGAAGGCAAGTTAAAAAGTTTTTTTGTAAGAAATAATTAAGTTTAATTTTTTCGAATCAAAACTATCTTTTAAAATCTGATCTGTTCAATTTTTTAGATCTTATGAAAAAATCTCTACTTTCAATTGGATAGACAAAAAGTTATCTTCTCAGAACGATTGAAAACAATTTTAAATGCTTTTATTTGTTAATATCTCTATACTTGGAAGTAGAAGGGTGAAAATTTTAGGCAATTTGTTCATTTTATTCGATATAATAAATATTATTTATTGAATAACGTTCATTTTTATAAGAAATGATTAGATAAATATCATCGATCGAGATACCTTCAACGCTAGGGTATAGACCCCTTTGTTGTTTTGGGACTCATCAGTATATCCAGTGCTGGACCAATTTAAAAAAATTAAGTAGCATAACGATTTAATTACTATGCGATTAGAGCATTGTGAGATGTCTAATTCCAGAAAGAAATCCAAAATTTCTTGATAAGTTTCTTTTATCTTAAAGATAGAGACATTTCTTTAGAATTCATGTTTATCAACCTCTGTTTGTGTTTTTGAGTTCTTCTATGCTGATCTAGATTATAGGAATTGTTTAAGCTAACACTTATTTCATAAATTTTGCAGAATATAATTTCTTAAATTCGTGAGCCTTTAAAGAGACGATATTGCTCTTCTTTGCATAGGAGAGAAATGACCGCGGATTGATCAGTGCTTAATAAGTTTAGACGCATATCTTGAGAGAAAAAATTATTTAAATTCTTCTAATAATTAAAGAAAAAAAATTTATTCAAAGATTCTTAGTTTATTTTCAACCCTTCACAGCTGGTGGAGGAGGCATTGAGCCAATTTTTTTCTGAAGTAGACCCAAACTATGCTGTGTAACCTCATGACAGCTCTTATAGTTCATAACAGTCTCATCAATTTGTTTACTAACAAATTCAATCCTAGATGTCAGGTATTTTACTGCTTGCTCTGCTGTCATTTCAGCGTAATAACTAGTGCCAATGTTGATGATAACCTTGTCGGACTTGGTCATTTTACCGTGCACAAAGAGGGTATCGGTCAAGGGAACTAGAGTCTGGGCGTTTTCATTAGCTGGAGTGAATTCTTTTAATGAGCTTTTTGATGACATGAATTTCGCTCTAACTTCCTTGAGCTTTTTCACAGCAACTGCGAGATATTGAGTTCTCTCTTTCATACTCTCATTGAAGTTAGCTAATTCTTGTATATCCATATTATTTAGATTTATTGTGGTCTTGGCCTCTTCGGATGCCATGATTTTAAATTTATATTCTATTTTAACAATAATTTTCTAACGAAATCTATCGTTATAGTTTAGAATTTGTCGCACATTCAATAAATTACCATATGGGTAAAAAGTCGAAAAAGAATAAAAAGACCGACTCGATCGATAGTCAAGCCCTCACAAATGGGCTCAATGGCTTGAGAATAACAGACTATCAATTAGACCTTAAATTACTACTCAAGAGTTTTAATGTTAGCGTAATGAAGACATATCAAATCGTCCCACCAAGAAGGATTGCAAACTTTCAAAACTCCTGCTTCCTCAACTCCCTCTTCCAAATCCTCTTCAATTGCCCGTTTATGAACAACTTTTTCAACTTTACACTCACACAGATCAACAGCCTATTCAATGAAAGGGACATTTTTGAAATTCTCGACTATTCCTCAGTAGACTACCCATGTTTTTCCCTTATAATGAAGCAGTTCATCAAATACCTAGCCTCAGACCTCAATAAAGGCATTCTCAAAAACACCTACGACCTCCTGCCTATTCAACCTGGGAATCAAGAAGATTGCGCAGAAGTTTTGAACCTCCTTTTAGACAGAATCCACGAAGAACTTTTCGTCAAAGAGGCAGAAATTGAAGAGATCGAACCTGTCGATGACGATGACACTTGGTTCTGCGCGATGAAGGGTAAGAAGGTTGAAGTTTCCCGAAAGACTGAACTTGTTGGCGGCAATTCCAGCAGCCCGATCGGCAAATTCATGTCCGGTAGTTTTGTGTCCTCCTTCAGTGGGGATGAGTCGAACTCCCTGCCGAAATCAGTCTCTGAACCCTTCTTCATATTGCCAGTAGACCTCAATTCTGCAACATCTGTCCAAAATGCATTAGTTTCACTGGCGAAAAAGGAGATTCTCAGTGACTACTCAAACAAGAACGTTTTTAAGAAGCAACTTCTTGGAAGTCTACCACCGGTGTTGATAATACAACTAAAGCGGTTCAAGTTCTCCCCTATAGATCCCACGAATAAGCAGAGTGAATGGGTCGCTAAAAAGTGCCTCCATCAGATTAAAATTGAGGAGAATTTAGAGATTCGTCGGAGCATTCTTTCAATGCAGGCTAACGCACAGAGTGATGACTTGAAATATACTCTCAACTCTATTGTCTTTCATTTGGGAAATGATATTAAAAAGGGACACTACACTGTCGCAATTCGCTCGCAGTTGTCGTTAATGCCGAATGAGACACCGCGCTTCTTCTTTTACGCTGATGATGACAAGAGGATCGAAGTGCGATCGAAGAATATGATCAACCTATTGCTCAATTCTCATTACCCTCTCGATCCTAGTAAGAGGGGCGATCAGATGTTTAATCAGAAGGCTTTTAGTGACACAGCAGAGGCTGAATCGAGTCAGAATCCGGATATTTATCAACAACCGAGAACTCCATATCTTCTCGTCTATGTTCAATCAAAGTACTTTAATTGATTCTGCAAGATAGCATAGCAATCTTTTCACCATTGATATTCTTTTATAAAAGAACATTTTTTCATAACTCTCCTCCTAATAATATTTTTGAGGTCAAATGTGACCGATTGGCTTCAACTGTAATAGAAAATATCAAAAAATGTTCACACTACTTAAAAGCAACTTTATTCATGGTTTAACTTGAAGCGATCATTCGCTCACCAATAGATTGAAACTGAAGGTTATCACAATGTGATAATATTACATAATTTAGGAGAGAGTTGATTATCGATTTTATAAAACATGATCAACTCTTGATAACGATTTTAAACATATAAATAAAAAGGAAATTGTTTATCGGATGTAGATGGAATCAGAAAAAATTATTTTCAATTATATTTCAAATTATTTCAGAAAATCGAGAATATTTAGTCAGAATTTTCTTAGAAGCTGGTAAACTCAACCCGCAATAGAGAGCATCTTTCTTTTTGAATAATATAAAATGTTTATAAAAAGAAACTCTTTAAAAAAATTGAATAGTTATCTTGGATTGATTAAAGTATATATTACGACGAAAACCTTCTTTTTTATAGAATGGACATTTTCCGGACTTTTCTGAGGTAACTTTTTTTTGACGGACTATTTTGGGTAGCCCTATTGTTATTAATAATAGGCTATTAATGAAAGTTTAAATATTTAATTATAATTGTTCATATTACTAATGAGTAGCATTTGCAGATAGCATGATGTGATTTTCTATATGTTGTTGTCAGAATGGAAACTCCGTCAGTGTTCCAAAAGAATTTCGTCAGCGTCAACACTGCCGAAGTACTTCGTGGAAACCGAGTGTACACATTGATGAGAATATAATACTTCAGTTTTAATATTTCCTATTGTAGGCCTGACCGATATTCAAGCCCTTAAGAGCCATATATTAGTCGATCGGAAAGTAATGTCGTTTTTTAAAATCTTAATTTTCAAAGTGGTTTTACACCCTTGATTCGTGAGATAATTTCTCATGGAGCATATTTTAATCAGTTGAATCTTTTTCCCACGATATGAAGTATTAATACTCCCATGAAACAGATTTCATCATTGCAAATTACACGATGATAAGTGACAAGTCAAATCTCAATTATAGGCAGATAATGTTGTTTTTGTTCAAAAAAAACCTTAATGCCACCCAATCGACAAAAGAAATATGTGATGTCTTTGGTAACGATGTTTTGAATGTTCGAACTACTCAGCGCTGGTTCTCTAGGTTCAAGAGTGGAGATTTCAGCCTCGAAGATGCGAAGAAAAATGGGAGACCTCGGATGGATATTGATGAAGAATTGGCCATGAAGATCTCCGAAAATCAAAGAATTACTCTTCGAGAGTTATCAACTGATCTTGGTTGTTCTTTGGTGCCATCCAAAGTCACGTTAAAGCACTTGGATATGTCAATAAGCTCGATTATTGGGTCCCTCATACTCTGACTGACAAAAACAAAATGGACCGATTTGATGCTTGCGATTCTCTACTGAAAAGACACTCTGAATGTTCATTTCTTAGCCGGATAGTCACTTGTGATGAGAAGTGGATACTTTACGAGAATAATACCCGAAAAAAATCTTGGCAAATGTCATCAGAAGATCCATTGGCTTCTCCAAAATCCCCTAGATTCCAAAAGAAGATCATGCTTTGTGTTTGGTGGGATTTCAAAGGGATAATCCATTACGAACTGATGAAAAATGGAGAAACAATAAACTCTGATGTCTATTGTAGACAACTTGCAAAAGTTGATGAGAAAATTCGTCAGTTGAGGCCAGAAATTTACAATCGAAAGGGAATTCTGTTCCACCAAGACAATGCCAGACCCCATGTTTCATTACAAACGCGGAGAAAAATTCTG
>JJOG01006428.1:0-17964 GCA_000715275.1 Gyrodactylus salaris
AAATTAATTTGGCATGTTCCAACACCTAGAATAAATATTTAATACACAGTTCCTCGTGAAATCATGTCTAGATTACGATTGTGCGCGATCTAAAAGAGGTCAAATCTAATATCAGTGCCCTACCATCCATTCTCTTGAATGAAGTCCCCGCATATCATACATATCGTATTAAAGTTCTTTAACCTTTTAAGACCTGACTCTACAATCCAATGATTCCTATTCGTTTATGAGAATTTTTCCTAAAATATTTAGTTTCGGAGATATTCACGGTTTCTTTGAAGATAAATGAGGTCTTTTGCTTCTTTCAATAGTATACAGTCAATAAAATAGAATAATTATGTCTTGTTTCTTGTTATTCAAACACAGTTGCATACTTGTGCAAATTGTAAGTCTTCTACAACGTGAGATGCGGAAAATAGTAAAACTCTAAATTACAGTCAGAACTCGGCGAGGAGCTCCGAGATAAGACCCAAAATAATAAATAGTCGTTGACTACACATTTAAAAGTGTTGAGAGGAAAAAGCAACTTCAGATCATCAACGAGTTTTCATAAGCCAAACAGAACAGGCCCCAACGCAGAACCTTTAGGAACGCCAGAGTTTATCGTACATTCCTTCAAACTCTCATCGAAACCTATTCTTTAAAAAGATAATAATTTGGTGCATTTTTGGATTTACGTGTGATTCAAGGTCTGTGACATGTTAGAGGTAACACTTTATATCAAGAACATTTCAATAGCATTGATTATATATTTTTCGAAAAACTTTTGAAAGATATGATCCAATAACTTTTACGTCTTAATCGTAAAATTCTCTCTCATTTTTCTATTCTGCAAATTATTATAATGCAAATTTTGTTCAAATGAAAAATGTTGATTAATTAGAAAAAAAACATAAAATACTTTATTCAAAAATATCTTGTAGAAAATAGTTCTCATGCTGATAGAAAATCAAGTTCAGATTACAATTATCGAGAGATATTGTACAATCCCGGTATTGGAGGAAAATTGGCCGTTTAAGAAAGCCGTTCGTTGTACAAAGGAAATCTCGTATTATCAAGCTCCAATAATTCCAAAAGTGTTTTTTACTCCTATTATCGTGTGAAACTTTAAAAAATTCTTTATCGAGATGATCCTTGAAATATTCACAAGAAAAATTGAATATTAATCAATGATGATTACCTTAAAGGACTAATCGTTACTCCATGTTAATATGTGAGTATATTCGCCGATTCCAATTATCAACATTCGAATTATCTTTCAGGCTAATGCTGAAGAAAATATTCATTGATAAAAATTGTCAACACACTCCTTCTTATTCGACCAGAAACTTTTGACGCCTGAACTTTGAGGCTCATTTTCATGGGGTTCGTTTATGTCACGTTAATGGATGAGCGTTTTACTCTCTCGAATATGATATTATTCTCTTTATCGATAAAATTCATCATTCAATTTTATGCTTTATCTTGGCCTGTTAATTGTCTTTGAGGACTCAAATATATTTTCAAGGTAGTTTTAAGTCTGATCTAGTTATTAAAGTGTTTTTAACAGCTCGAAAGCTATACATGAAAAAGTTTCATACTAAATGGTGTTTGTCATTCATGTTTATCTCACGACTATAATATGAAATAAAAATCTGTAGTACTAAATATTTTAGAGATTAAAGATTCCTCGTGATTTGAAGGTCTCCGGATAATGACATTTTTCTTCCTTCTAGTAAACAAAATCTTCCTTACGTAACCTTTTAGTCACCATAAACACCGCATAATGCTGCTCATGAAATCATAACGGACATTCTTCTTTTGTTATTCACATTAAATACTTCAAGTGTTTTTGAAGGTAAGACCTTGAAATGCACATGCTTGATGAAGCTTATTTCTGTGTACACTTTAAAGATCAATTTGTCAATGGTGGAATATTTCTATTTTTTGACTTTACAAAGTTTGAATTTAGGATTTATTTAAAATAAAATTGTCCAAATCTTTGTTCCTACATCAAAGAAATCTGGCTTCCTTCCTAATTTTAAAGTACAATGAATTCATTGTTAGATTCTAGAAAAAATATTTACATATCATTAAAAAATCTTCTCTTTTCAACAGACAGTTTGTGAATTAGGCCACTGCTTTTTGAAAAGAGTTTATCCAGACCTTATAGTTTCGAGAAATATACAAATTCGATGATAGAATTGTCTTTGGATAGGCACTACTCATAAGTAAACATGTGGTATAATCTTTGTACAGTCAAAAGTTTGGCTGAAAAAAAGTTATTTATCTCAGAATTATTTGGAGCTGGTTCAATAAACTTGAAAATATTTAAGCTGATAGGTTTTCTGGAGCCAAAATTTTGAAATAAAAGCAAAATACCATATTTTTGATTCGTATGATGACAAATCTTGATACTTACTTGCCAATAACTCAAACGGATCTTATTGGTTGTCAAATTCTATCCAATATCCTCTACTATTTTATTGTCACAAGAATATCATGATCGAAGTTAGCAATGGAAAGTGGTACACATTTCTATTATCAATTTTCACCCATTACAACTCAGTTGAATATCATAAATTCCTCTCCTCAATTGGACTCAAAGATATGAAGTAGAAATGTAAGTTAATCTAATAATTTTATTTTCGTTCAATAATTGGATAAATTTAAAACACTTCATCTCTCTAGGCAATGTATATATTCGTCTTTATATTCACTGCTGCCTTCAAAGAGTTGGCTTTAAACCTATTACAAAGTCTCCTGATAACCCTCACTAGAAAAATATATAAAATCTAATTTTGCAAACTTATTTAAACTTTAAGTTATTTTCTTCTTGAGTAAGCTACATGTGGAAAAAAAATTTCTAATGTGTTTCACATGAATATTGCATTAGACCGTTATGAGCTAAGATTATGATTAATTTTTTCTCTAGTAATAGAAACTAATCTCCAAGATTTATTTAGATTGAAACAGCACGTATCTCTCAAGGATTCATGCTTAATGATCTCATCTATAAGATTTTTCTCGTCAACTATTTTCGCTAACACAGTGGGTTCTAATTTTTCCTAGATGTTAAAAAGGATTGAATAAGTTTATTTTTTATCTTTACAAAACATACTTCATAAGCACGAACAAATTCCTGGCCTGATCCAAGCCTGTGTTATTTCGAGCCATCGTTCCATAAAGATTTCCTAATCTAATTTAACATTTTCCGGTAACAAAATCTTTTGAGACAGAACTTTGAATAGAGTTGGTCAAAGATTCTACTTTTAGAGACATTTTTTACAAATATCAGACATTAAATCTGATTCATTCATAGAAAAACAGAAGATGAAAGATGAAAAAATCAATAATGTATTTATTGCCACTTTTCGACTCTTTTCTACGAGTAATTTTTTGATGGCCACAGAATATTCAAGTAACTTTTTTTCTTTTCGAATCTTTATCATATCAAGTAAGCCTATTTTCACTATGAAAGCCTATATGAGGTAACGTACACTTGTCAATATCTCGAAGCTTCTGATTGGTTAATTATAGATCCATGTTTCAGATCTATGGTCTCCCTAAGAGGTCTGACAAATCATCTGAAATTAAGCTTGATTGAATATTCTCACTAGATAGATGGAGAACGAACATTTTGAAGAGACCTCTATATGCCAGATAGACGAATCGCCCACAGAGCCTCACGAATCAGAGGAGAGAAGGAATAGAAGGAACAAATACCGTTTTTACAGAATATGGCTGAGAGTTATACAATTCATAGTCACCTTTCGAGCGATATTCGTTAGAATCATACATATAATATACGTCTTTGTGGCCTTAACTACCGTGATAATGGTCAACGGGTCCGGATACTTCTTCATGCTCTTCTTATTGATTCCGATATTTCTCGAGCTCTTCTGGACCCTCTATGAGCACAAGCAGCATCAGCTCAAACTAATGATCGAGGATTTTCAGTATTCAAAGGCCCTAGTCAATGCTAGGACCATTTCTCGATGGTGAGTGTGCTCTTATAAATAATACAAGTTTAGTAAACAAAGAAAACGATAATTAAATTATTTTTTATAAATACAATATCTTGAGAAGTATAGAAATTCAGTATTTAGTTAGAGAATCAAGATAAGATCATTATTATCAAAAAGATATTGGATTTAATCATCGTCCTTAACGCTGTATCCTAGCGCACGCAATTCAAATTTGTTCTGAATCTTGTTTACAAATGAGATTTTTTCGGAAAAATTAGAAGCTATACACAAAAAAGTATGAATCAAGAGATGATGTTCTTAATAGAAATTCTTAAACATCTTACTTATAATTTCAAAGTTTCGTGTCCCTATATAGTCACAACCTGCCCTTAGTTTAACCAAGATAAAAACCGTGTAATTTCCTAGAATTGAGAATGGTTAACGAATAAAAATTGGTAGGCGAGATATATTCATGGTCTATAAGGTGAATGAGAAAGGGGCTTTTCATTGAAATTAATTTAACTTGATCGAGTTACGCATAGCAGAAAATGGGTCATATTTCAACATGCTCGAAATAAAGCTTAATTTGTTCGTAATGTAAACTTTATTACAACCTTTCTTTGTTGTTCACAACTTTAAAGACAAAAATACATTTTATGCTATAAGGTTGATTCGTCTCAATAATTAACCGATAATCTCTTGACTAAGCCCTTACAACTTGGATCTTGAAACTCAAAATGACACCAGACTCTTATCGTAATTGATGGAGTAAGGGTCTGTAATTAGGGAGAGTTGTTAAAAGAAAAGATTTTGTGAGTCTTCATTTCGAGACGGAAAATAGAGACAGATAGAGTTATGTATAGATTACATTAATAAACCCTTTACATGACAAAAAATATGACTTGAATAATCAAAATTATAACATTTATGATACTTTATTTAGTTTTCGGTTAGATAGTGACGTATATAGTTTAACACATCAGCGTATTTCTAAGGACTCGTTTGCAGAGTTGGGGTCTGAGTCTCAAGATGTAGAACTTCTCAATAATTCTGAGATCGAGCAGGTCATTCGTAGGGTTTGTTATGAGAACGATGGAAAATCGAATTCCGTAAATTTTTCTGATTAGATTATTCAACCCTCTCTTGATATCCTTCGAGAACCAATCACCTTTTTAGATTAGTCTGAGTGTGATCCTTTCTTCCTCTTCTGTCTGTTTCTCTGTTTGGTCCTCTTCTGTCGTCCTGTCTTCTTAGTTCGTCCCGATTTGGTTCTTATTTAAATTAATAAATTTTCTTAGAAGTCTGGGTAACCATGTTATTAATTTGGTCATCTCTGGACGGATTTCTTCAAGGCTTATTCTACTTATTCGTTTACACATAAGAACGCGCCTAGAACGAGTCCAATCTTGTAAGCCATTAGGCTGAAACTGAAATAATGCAAGCAGTGCAAAATACTCTTGGACAACCTAACCCTAGAGAAGGGATACATTTCGAAAAGCTGGTCTAGATAATCGAATCTATAAAGCTCGATTTTTACTAGGCTATACCAATAATAAGAAAATAGTTGGGTAGTAACGAATTTTTATCCAGTAATCAAAGCCGAATTTCGATCAAGTTTCCTGTCATAAAAAATATGATATTAATAATATATATCTAATATTGTATAACAATTATGACGTTTTGATCAAGTATGATGCGGATCAGGAGAAAATGCAATAATGACTTTGAAGCAGAAATGCATCTAAGTGAGCAACCTTTCAACACTCATCATAAGAAGAGAAACAACATTTTGTTGAATGGATAATTTATACATATTTTTGAGTTATGCATCAATACCCTTTATTTAACAACTTCTTGAAGATAAATTGTGTTGAAAAGTCCTTTTTAACTTCAAGGTTCTCATTCACTGTTTGCACATTCATAATTTGCGCCTGCCCTTCAATATGGATCCTAGAAATAACGCTCAATCAGGCTTATAAGGAAAACGAACTGAGTCAAGACTACAAAATATTCTCTGAAACTCCCAAAGTGAGTGTACCAAAATTTAACTGAGACTCTTGAATTCATTACATCTTTTAGAAATCTCTCATTTTCATGGGATACAGCTATTCAGAGATATTAGAGAAGAAAAACTTTCCTAATAACTCTTCAATACAAAGTTCTATAAAAGAATCAAACAATCGTTACAAGGTGAGTAGACATGATATACTTCGCATCTGTTACTTTCGATAATATGAATCGTAAAAGATGTGAGTTATTTGATAAATGCTTCTACGTGCAATTAAGAGTGTTTCATAAACTCTGTGAATTAATGGATAATGCAAAATACATAAAATGGATTCAATTAGTGACGTTATTTTACAGCATGTAGGCAACAAGAAAAGAACATGAAAAATTCAGTTTGTTTGCAAAGGATCCAGTTTACATTGAAAATAGATAGAGCATTTCTCTTGAACTCTAATTATGTCAAGCTCCAAATCAGATCTTAATAGTCTCATTAAACACATTAAGCCACTTGTGCGGGTTAGGGTTTTCTTCTTCTTGGATGAAGCGTGAATCTAGAGACAAAGTTCAGTGAAATTTTCCTAGTATTACTTATGAGTAGACATTTCAATTTAAAATAAGACATTTTTGTAACTAGAAGAATTTCTCATGAAAATTCTCTTTACGCAAAGGTATTCAACCACAATCTGGATGAGGCGGTTCGAGTATTGGAGCAAATCCTCTTGTTAACAGTGATTATCGGTCGTTGGCTCCTCCCACGCGATGGCATGAGTCGCGATCAACTCTCTCAGTTACTACTAATCAATATCGGTACCGCTGCGGATATTCTCGACTTTCTCGATCCATTCAACGAGGACATTGTTAAACAAAAGATCAAGCTGAAACTATTGATCTTGTCTGTTTGGCAATTGTCGTTACTCCAATTTTGCTTCAATAAAACAGCGACCCTCACGAAACCGTTACTGTCTGGCCAGTCGAGTTGCTATCGGGGACACATGTGCTACTCGACAGAGCTGTGGGCTATTATGATGTCATTATTATTTCAAGATGTCCCCTTCTTGATATTGAGATTAACCTTGATTTTTTATTATAAAATAGCCAGCTACAACAATGTATTCTTCAGCTTCAAGAACACTCTTATAATCTTGCTGCAAATATTTCGCAGCTCAGTTATAATGAGTGAAGAGTTTGCAAAGAAGAGAAAACAAAGTTCCTCCGATTCTGCTGTATAAAAATCTGTAATAATATTAAAATATATAAAAAATTAACGTTTTTTCTGTGCACTATTATCAAAATAGTTCAAAAATACAAAATTAAATCTCTTAGAAGGTACTCTATTCTTGTACACACAATAAGCTTGAATTATTTTTCTGAAGAAAATCCCTAGAATTTTGAGATTTTTTCATGAAATTTTAATTTTGGGATTATTACTGGTCGTGAATAGCATTTCTATGCTACGTAATATGTACTTTCAAGCAGACAATACAGAAACCTGAGCCGTTCAAGGAATGTGTAAAAGAAGCTTTTTTTGGATGCTTGAATACCTCTTCAGAAATCATGAGCTCAAATCTGTATTCGAAGAGAACCATTTTGACTTTGGATCTTCATGTATTTTAAATAAGTAAGAAAAAGATTAATACAAGGAGATATTTGACCATTCTGATGCTCGGGCATTCTTTTCCAAGTGACTTGTTATCACCATATTGGTGATACGGTTCCTCTCGATATAATCTAACTTTGGGCTTCCAAGCGTATCCAACGGTTGTTGATGTGTCTTGGTGATTATTTGACTGGGTTTTTTCCCCCTCTGTAGCGTAAAAGTAACAATTTATTTTTAAAGGCTTTTTGCAGTTCATTTCTGGACAATAATAAATTGAAATTATATTTTTTTTGATCTCGTAAAAGTTATGAGTTTTAAATTTGTCTTTAGTATTTGAGATTAATTTGCAATTATAAAATTTTTCCGACTTCTTTTCCGTAAGCTCGACAAGCATCAGCATGATATACATCATTCTCGTTTGTGTCAAGTTCCTTAAGTCTTCACAATCCAAATCGTATGTCTTTCTTGGTGGGCAACTTGACAAGTTATAGAAACTCAAGTGCCTAGCTGATAATTTAGTTTTCTGAATATTTAAATGGAACTTTTTGATGTTTGAGTGTACGCAATCTTCACCTTCAATTTTGATGTTTTCTTCAGAAAAGTCTTTTCCAGCATCTGGACTCTTGGTGCAGTTTCTATGTTCATCTTTCCTTATACTCGTGTCGCACTTGTCGAGAGGATGCGCTGTGCTGAAAGACTCATAGCTTCTTTTATTGAATATTTCTCCTATATCTCTATAATTGAATTTCAAGTCTTCTTCTGTGTACACTTTACATTTGAGAAAGGCTTCATGATAATACGTATTCCTCATCGTATCACAAAGCACTGAAAGCATGTAACATGTCAAGGGGGAAAACATTTTTTATTAGGTTAAAGTTTGTCAATTCTTCATCATTTCTTGCAGTATATCGAGTAGTAAAATGTGATAACTTCAAGAGTTTTTCTTTCAATGAAAACTGAAGTTGTAAAATTCTCAATAGACTGGATGTCTATCATTAGAAGTCCACTCCAAATTGATCCGAGTACTTTATTGTTGGATTCATCTAAAATTTATTATTTAATCTACAGAATAATAACATTTTTTGGGACTCTGATTTTTCCATGAAACATCAGTTTACAAATTTCTGAAATTTTATATTTGAAGGTTTTTTTATTTAGAAGTCCATCATTGTCCAACTGATACTCAACAAACCTGTACAACTCAATATCTAGTTCCTTTTATACGGAAGCATATTTCTTAATTTTTCTTGAGTTCCGATAGCCCTGCTAATTGATTGTTTTTTCTTCCAATGATCACAATCAAGGCTAGCTCCTGTCTCCTTTTATCTGGAATTGAATTTTCGATTTGAGTCTTCTCATAAACCTATGGCCACAGTTCATCAAAGTAATCTTTCAAGCCAATTCTGTGAGCTATGGCCTCAGCATACCACATAAAATTTTCTGAATATACTTATTTTGGTCGTTGAGTTGGTTGAGAATATATAAATAAGGGCTCAGGCATATTTTTGCATATTTGAAAATTACATCATCCCTCCTAAACTTATGTCGATAAGTTGTTTTTCATTGAACGGCCCATCATATTCCAAAATGACGTTCTTCCACTCTGGCAGTGAGAGGTGTACGTTTGAGACCGCATGATTATACGCTAATGTAAAAATTGCTAACCAACATTAGCCCCGATTGAAAGGACCTTTTCAAAGATGTCATGCTTTTTGAATAGCAGAAAGCATTTTACAAAATAGAATGCTAAGAAATATTGTTTCATGTACATAAATAGTTTGGCATTTTTCTCAGATGAGGAAATGTAATATTCAGGTAATATTTTCATTGTGAAACGTAATAAATTTCATATTTTTAGAATTTTGAGGTTATATCTTGGGTTGTCCTAGTAATAATGTATCATTGATACATTGTATCAATAATAGCAAAAATTACTATCACAGGCAGAGTAAAAGATTCATTTTTACATTCCGAAGGGAAAGCTTTTAATATTTTACTATATATCTCATTTCGAAGAAGACTTGTTCGGAATGAAAACAAGTGATTTTTCCAAATAGTGTCGAATCGGTTCGACCAAAATAATGGAATGCGACTAAAAAAGGGGGGTTTCATTTTGTCATTTTTATTGCGCAAAATGTCTTTTTATGTCATGCGTCAATAAATGTCATCCCTTTTCCGCCATAATTTGACCTTTTCATGAATGAGTGATTTTACGTCATGATTTTACAAATCGATAATTATAGGTTTTTCTTCTCTTCCTTTCGTCATTAATTGTAACTGTATATTTTTGAGGAAGATTACTTGTTTATGCGAATTCTTGTAACACTGACCCCTTTAGCGAAAAAGCTGTATTATGACCTAACCCAGTTAATTTTCAAGCATGCAAAAAGTACATTTTAAAAAAGATTTATAACATAGTCATACCGCAGGGGAATTCCAGCGGGAAAGGACAACTTGGATTACTTCTTCTTGATCATTTCCCAGTCGATATTCTAATATTTTGTTTTTGAGTTTAAGAGGAAGCATGCTCGAAAGATGAAACGTGCTGATCTACATAGTTATCCTGTCATCTTTGAACACTGAATGATTTATCTTGGAGCAAAATAATCCCTCTTGGCAAACCTTACTACATTTTTTGAGAATAAATATCTCAGGATTTTGCATTTCTAAATTTTTACCCCAAGATTTAAAAAGCCTAATAAAGCATTCTCAAGTCGGAGAGTCCTTCTTTAGTCCATTGGGTTGCTCTAATTATCACAAAACAATCTTCGTGGACACGGAAAAACATGAATACGGTTTATGACACCATTTGCAACTAACTTTTCATTAGATTCTTTCTCATTCGACTCGCCAAGGCTCTGTATGAGACTGACTGGAGTGGGCAGGAATCCTTTGTTTTTGTTCCTATCATTCTTAATTTCATTCAATCTCTTCGTACCGAGTTGAATGATCAATTTCTAAAATTTGCAAAGAAAGACGTTAGATTTAACACAATCCAATAACCTTCTAAATTCACATAAAATTAATCCTTTACATCGCCTATCAGTATTTAGGGCAAATCAAGACTACAAATTCAACCAATAATTATAGTGAACCTCGAGCGCCGCCTCTTCAAGGTTGAGACAAGAATATACATTTTTGTACTTTGAGTATAGCAGCGGCGCTCACAGACATTTTAAACACAATGCATAGTTTTTGTAAGCCTTTAAAGAAACGAAGAAGTTCTGAAAAACTAACGGTTCCTAGCAAGCAATGCAGTCGAGAATACTTGGAAATAAGAGAAACTTCCCCTTATACTTTACTGATGGGTTGATTGGTTTTTAAATGCACAACAATTCTAAGAACTCAACTCACTTCAGCATCTGGATGTTCCTTCAACGCCTCCAAGACGTCGTTTCGATGAAGTACGAACAGTTCCACATAGCCAACAGCCTTCACATTTGCTGTTCGCCTTCAAAAGGAGATTATTCTCAAGTAAACCCATAAGCAAGCCAGGTTGTGATTATTTAAGCTCTCAAAGAGAAAAATATTTTTTGTTTTAAATAATAAAAATTTATATTTTGGATCAAAACGGTCATAACATTGAAACAGGTTTTAAATTGTATTGATTTCGAAAAGTCAAAAATGAACCTTTGAATATTCGAGGGATTATCGATAAGGTCAAGGCGGGGGGACAAAACTATGCAGGTTGTGAATTATTTCGGGCACAGAACCTTAAGAACATAAAACATGAACATTTATGGACAAAATGACTAATAGAACCCACTTTGACAACAAATAGCTAAAAAAACTATTTTTCATGAAAATATGAAATTAAAAATATTTCTTCCCAAGCACGCTGGATAATTATTTCTTGTATATTATTGTATTTAAAGAGCTTATTTGAATAAAAATGTGTTTTGTCGCCCCACTAATCACTTCGAGACAAATTTTTTTCAATGTATAGAACTGCAATTAAAAATTGCTCAACTAAATATTCAAATTATCATTAAATCGTCATGTCTTTCAAATCATTCAGATTTTTAACTGCTTGGTTTTATAAGGAAGAAGCGCGCGCATTTAAAAACTGAATTTGATCAAATAATTATGAACTCACTTATTTATACCTTCATCAAGATTCAAGACGCCAATCTCGCCGAAGAAGTCTCCACTACCCATCTTTGTGAGAACCAAGCCCTGATCACTAAGATTATTGTGAAACAGTTATTTTATGTTCGTGAGAACTGCTCAGTTTTTAAAAAATAATTTATTAATTTTCTACTGGTCTAGTTCTCAAGAAGATATTTGAACAAGATAAGCGTAGACAAGAGATATCCAGCTGAGTAATAATGGACTGTTTATTGAAATAAATCAAGTATTCTGAATGAAAATCCAATAATGTGAAAAATATGGCTACAAATTGTATTCCTCTAGACTAAAAGGATATGCCTCTTAATAAGGACTAAATCTTAATACACCTGGAAGGATTTCTTCTAACCAGCTCGGAAGAATAATTTATTTAGTTAGAAACCTTTTTTTCAAAAATGTTCTCTAAATTAGATTTTTTTTCAAATCTAGAAAAAACTTGAAGTGAAATAAATCACAACCAGAAACTAGGAACAATAGTCTTTAAATTATATAAAAAACAACTTGGCTCAGATCTGATTAAATTTGCAGCAACTCAAGCTATGAAGCATCAAACTTCCCGGGGAAACTTTGCTTTTGATAAAATAGCGATTTGGTTGGTTTTAAAAACAAAAGATGCCACTGAATTCGCTTCCTTTAACCCTTTCAACGCGAGAGGATACATTCAGGTCATTTAAACACTTTCATGATATATAGGCTAAAGTGTAATGTAGAGTTAGGAATTGATATTTTCTTATAAACCCTCTCATTGGCCGAATTTTATTAGATCAGCTCTTGTATTACTACAGAGAACTTTTAAGCGAGATTCTTAAGTGGCGCTTACTTAATCACTTCTAGGACACCATCTGCAATGATAAACAGTTCTCTGGCCACCTCGCCAGTCCGGCAGATGTAATCCCCCGGAGTGAATATGTACGGTCGCATCTTTAGGACCAAATCGTGAAGGAATTCCGGTCGGCATTCTTGGAATATATAAACCTAGAAAAGTCTTTAATTACTACAAACTTTAAATGGATTTAAAATGCAAATTTCTCTCTCATTGAGTTAGGAAAGGGAAGTAGATTAAAATGTTAAAGGAGCTGTCAGTTTAAAGAGAGATTCTCATTTTTTTATCATCAAAAGAATCTGATTCTGTTAATTTTTTTGTTTAAATTATCTCACATTGTAAGCAAGATTTTATCAAATAATTTTAAATAGAAAAAAAATAATATTGCAAATCCATTTAGGTAAACCTTTTCAGCTGTAATACAACTGAAACCTGCAATCTTTCATTCATAGACAAGGTTTCTGCTAATTCATGGGAAGGTTAATCAAAAAGAATACTTTTTCTTAGTTTTTGAACTAACTTTAATAAATCAAGTTGGTATGAGGGAACAACTCTTGCAAAGGAATGTTAATAGTAAGCGTTCAATTAGTTAATTATTATTTATTGCATATCTTGTTTTGTTAACGAAATGCTAACATTGAATCTATGTTGGGTACCTAAAGCCTGACAGAGAATAGCTACTTGTGAGAAGTAGATGTGAGATCAAAATAACAAAATACAGACACATTGAACGTGGGAATTGAATTTTGGAGTGCTAGCAAACTCAATTCTGATCTCATAATACCAATAGTAACAGAAATGATGAGAGTTTGCAAGAACAGCATTGCTCATCCTTATCTCATGAAATCAATAGTACTCTTGAAGTATCACATGAAAAGGTTCCCTGTGTAATGACTAGGGCTTTTAAATGCCTTTTTTACAAAAGTTATTTTTCATAGTCTACATGAATCACTGATCAATAAAATCGACATCCGAGAGTCTAGAAATGCTCCTGTTTTGATGCACGTATTTCAGTGTCTGTCATTGTTTACTCATTTTTGTGTGTTCAGTGTGCCTGTACTGCCAATGAAAACAATTTTAATTTCGGTTTAGTATTACAAATTGTCATTCTGGTTATCTCAGTTTAATGAGAGACTACTTGGGAGATGACGAATCTCTCACTCCTGAAAATCTGAAGCAACATATACCTTTATTATTGAAATATGTTCAAAGAATATCCTAAAATTTCGAAAATTTTATTCTTGAGGATATGCGTACAAGGTTAGAAAAAAGTTTTATTATAAAACATTCAAGTCCCCAAATACTCACTTTCTTCAACACCTTAAGATTGACATGTAAAGCCATTTCAGTTTTGAGCTTATCTGGAAGTAACTCTAACTGGTTGATATCTCCTCCACCGTGGGTCCTACCCCTGTATAAGAAGGAGCAGTCATTTTCTAATCAAAGTTTATATAATCTATATATTTGGCGCTCAAATTTGAGTAAGAAAAATAACCAAATCTCATTGGCTCAAGGTATACTCTGGATCGCAAAAATGACTCACCGAGACCATGCGTAATCATACCAGCGTAGGACCCTCTTCTGCATATCTGTGGGCACATTGTGAAGACGCATGTAGTTCTTCGCTTTATCCTAGAACAAAAGGGAATCTCATTAACTTCCGACAAATATTTGATTCTGGAATGTTAATATTTGATCAGTTGTTCCTTAGCAGAAAGTTGCTTTTCATAACAATTCAATATTTGTTAACTTTTAATAAAGGAAAATGAATCCGGTTAGAGTTTCCTCTCATCCCCAACATTGATCGTGAGGAGTTGATTACTCACAAGTATACTCTCGAATTCCAACCTTGTGGCATTGCGATTCGTGATGATGTTCCCGACTTGACCTGTTGTGAATAATAAATAACTTTAGATAAATTATGTCTTTCGCTCATTGTGTTCTCGGTCATTGATGGCGCTTTTGGCCAGAGTTTTAGAACGAATTAAATTGAGCGTTTCCTAGAGAATACCATGCATTGAATACGAAGAAAGTTCTAGAAATAGCTTATTCAATTAAAATAGTATGATTTTATTTAAATAAAAGTTTTTTCATTGAAGCTGGTCAATACTTTGCTATTGATAGAGGAGTCCCTCAAAACAAGCCAAGTTTCATTTCAACTAGGACCGATGAGGAATAGAAATTAGCAACTCTTGTAGACCGGATCAAGGGACGTTAAACTACCTGGAAATCTATTATTCTATGTATGGGGTTCGGTGTACTCTAATAGAGCAAGAGATTGAGTAACTCACCGACAATTGTAGCAAAGATGAAAACCCCAAGGAAATAGGCGACTATGGTGAAAGTGTACCTAGAGAGAGAGAGAAGAGAAATTTATTTTCCATTTCAACGAATAAAATTCACTTCTTCCACCCCAATGACTCCATCTCGAAAAATGAGTCCAAGGATGGAGGAGAATTGATTAGACATCTTCTCATTGAATATTAGCTAACCAGATGCGATCAACTCGGTATCCTCAAAAATGAAGAGTCTCTGCTTCGGCTTTTCCGTATCTCTGCCTTCATTCGGAATGATTTATATTGCGTAATTGTAACTCTCTATTATCTGAGTCTAGTTACCTTGATAGATTTAGTCATCTACTAAATTCTGAGAGGCTTATTCTTAAAATAGTTTTCATTTCAGTGACTTTGTTGTGTTTGCACACACCCAATACATCATTCTGAACTATTTGCCCCTTTGACTAATTCAGGAAGCTAGGTTCTTAGAATATTTAAAAATCGTACAAAGGCTTGATCATAGGTCGGCAGAGTATTAGCGGTTTTCTCCTAGTCGGCAGGGAGCAAGGATAGCTGTACTGAATATTCATAATTAGGGCGCCCAAAGCATATTTAGCATATTGAGAAAACATATCTAGAATATCTAGAGAAATATTTAGCTCACAACTATTTTTGAAATGACCCCAAAAACAGAGACTTCATTCAAGAGGCCTCTCATTTAGATTTATGTCTCGCGGTTGACTTTATAAATGATGTATAATAATATTATAAAGCATATTAAAACCACATATATCTCTTGTAGGAGGATGATATTATTTCCAAAAAAAAAACATTTTTTTATAATAGAACGAAGTACGATATCTACAGATTCCTCACTCTATTTAAAAAATGAGGAATGATTATCAACCACTGACTAAATGCGACTGAACGTTCTGGGCAAGTTCAATATTATCATATTTTTGCCATAAACAAACAGAAAATAGATACAAGAAAACATATGGTACCTATGTTCGACTAGTGTTCACTAACGTCGAGGTAGATAATAGATCTTTTTGGGGTGTTTTAAACATATTCAGTTGCACGCTTATGCTAACTAATGCTAGTCTAATCTACGTGAGTAGCAAAGAAAATTTGAATGCAATATATTGATTTCAAACTAATCAAATTAAAGATGCACGATATTACACTGCGTAATTTTCCCAACTTTGGTATCACCACTCCTGTTCTTCGATTAGAATTTTTATGTAAAATTAACAAAATTTAATATGAATTTCCCACGGGCTATATGCTACACGAATTGGGCAATAATTTACTTTTATAGCTCTAGATTTACGAGGATCTAAGTTTCCTTCCCCAATAACTCAGTGATCATGACTAGAGCAAATCAGTTGGAAATCGATACTGTCAAAGGGGAGATTCAAGCTTTTTTAAATATGCGCGCAATTTGAATTTGAAGTAAAAGAAACTAAAAAAACAATTGTTTGAGAAAAGGAAAAATATGCCAATTTTTCACATTCTATCTTGAAAATAACCCTCTTCTTAGAAATTTATATTTAAACAAAAATGTTAGAATAATGTCTGAGTGTGATAATTGGAGTGGTGAAAATCGATGAAATCCTCATGACAGTTCTTGATATTCTAACTGCGTAATGGTTTTAACAAGGCTAGTATCACACTCTTTCAGAACCATAGATATTCGGTCCCTACATCCATGATATGTTTAATAAACATTGTGTATCTAAAAAAAGATATTCGTATCGTGACTCGGTTTGGGTTAACGATATCTTCTCAATATTGCGTTTTATCTATAAGCACAGGTTATATTAAGCTTCAAATTTTTGCGAATTTTTAAATTAGGATCGAACCTTTGATGAAATTGACAAAATGAAAACGCTAGTCTTTCTTTTAAAATATCAAGCTGAGAAAGAATAATTTTCTAATAACCGAAATTGTTCTTGTAATTGATAAGGGCGAATTTGGAAACAATACGTCCATTTTAATTTGATATCAGTATTTATTACTTGAGAGATCAAATTTCATGCAAACACTAAAATATTTACAATGAGTAAATAAATCATTAGTCTGCCGAAAGAAGCTAACAGTGAATCAGAAATGAATGCAAAATAGTGAGAAAATAAATGAATAATCTCAGAATCATATTTAATCAACGTAGTAACGTGTTGGTATTATATTATAGATCTTGTGTGTGTAAGGTGTAGAAGAATAATAAAATTTATTGATCGCAAGAGTGAAAATAAAAAGACTCTACCTGAAAGAGTTAAATACCTTCACTGCCCCCACCCACTCAGTGTGAGAACGATTTTCCCTAGTGACCCTTTGCTTAGATTACAAATTCAGCTTAATTCGAATTTCGTTTAGCTTTTGATTGAATAATTCACGATTCAGTGGAAATAAAAGTTTAATCAAACAGTTGACACAAGCGAAAAAGTGACAGGTGTTTAGCAATCTATTGAGTAATTCAACGCTTTGGAAGTGATTAAACCATGATTACAAAAAGATTTTAGTTTTGAGCGTCAGTGAATTTTTACTTTGGAAAGATTATTTTCGCTGTAGATATTTGATCAATGCTAGGTTGTAAGATGGGAATGTGAATATCACATTAGAGGAAGAATTTTTGTGAATATATGGCCCCAAGGCAGGAAATATATGTTGCTATAACGTTATATTCTCTTGATACCAAAAAAGCTTATTAAACTTAACCCTATGAGAGTGGATGGGATGGTGTAGTGGATTGTTCCCCAAGTCCAATAAATATGATATCTCATATGGTGTGGGTTCGATTCCGGTCTCCTCCCTCCTTGAAACAAATTTATTATGTAAATAGTTTCTAAAACTTCCTCCCCCATTATAACCCCTCATGTGAACCCGAAGAGAGTTAGACTCGGCTATGAAACTCAATTCTAAGAAAAAAATATATATGACTTATTCAGATTTCTACCATTAAATAATAAATTTCCATAAATAAACGGTTAACCTAATAATAATCTACTTAATAGTAGTGTACCCTAAAACTAAACAATAATACTAGGTTATTAAAACTAATTTGGATAAGTCTAACTCTATGTTTTGTCTAGGCACTGAGAAACGCTAGAATTAAAACAGTGGCGCGGGTTCTGAATTCAAAGGGAAGGAATTCAGGATTGGAAGCGCTCGCAAAACGAGAGG
>JJOG01006429.1:0-11841 GCA_000715275.1 Gyrodactylus salaris
TTGTACCCTCCCTCCATTTTAATGTACCTCCTTGATCCTGAACAAATTTTACTTTTTCTAAGAAGAAAATAAATTGTATTTATTGAGAGTAACCAGAAATATTTAAATCACATTACTCATAAGTTAATTTGGGAATTTAAATGTACAAAGAGTGAAAAGTGTTTTTATTCATTATTGTGTTCACCGCCAAGTGTAGCCATTCCAATGACAAGCATAGAAAGCTCCACACTAGGATTTCGCCAAATTAATCATAATATAAATTTTTATTCGACTTTCTCGGGATTCCAGATTGCTGAACAGTATTCAGCAGTTGGTCTGGCGTACATTTTGAATAGGAACACTTTCATTCTGTCGGTTTTTACACAGCGGTGTATTTGAATGCATTTAGAGATGAAGGTTCTTAGTACATAATCCAAGTGAGGAGAGAAGTCAAAATGCTCGTCATAGGTAACTCCAAGATCTCTTATCTGACGAATTCGATCGAGAAGCTTCCCATTCAGAGTAAATTGTAGGTCGCATTCGAAGAGTCAAAAGAAGCGTGTAGAAAGATTTCATCTCATTGATTGACAGTCCAATTCTATTGAGCATCACCGTCAGGTTGTAGAGAGAGTCATTGATGAAGGAAACATCTATTGCGTCATCGAAGTCGAACACCAGCTTGTCATCGTCAGCGTACTTGAACATCTTACAGTTAACTAGACTGATAGAGGAGAAAAGAATGGCGAACAAAAGAGGACCAACTCTGGAGCCTTGTGGGACCCCAGAACTAATCAACTCCTGCTCTGAATTAGTGTCATTAAAGGAGACGTACTGTCTCCTGTTAAAAGTATAAGTAAAGATATCTTAAAAGTCTACAGCATATGCCATTTTCACGGTATACTCTTAGTATTTGATCGATATGTGCGACGTCAAAGGCTTTACTCAGATCAATGTAAACTACTAATGCTTTCTTCTTACGAGAATTAAGGAGTGAAAGATATGATACGTAGGAGTAGAGGTTAGTTTCACACGATCTTCCACGACTAAAGCCATTTTGATCGGGATCTAACTCTGATATATTTATCATCTCCTTAATTCTGTAGAAGAGAACAGAATCTATAATTCTCATGAAAGTGCACTGTAGTGATATCGCCCTGTACTCACCCTTTTGAGGTTGGGCAGGGGAATCACATTATACACAAGCATAAAGTTGGGAATAAAGCCCTCGACAAAAGAGCTCTTGAACAAATTGTACAAACTAAGAGTTAAGCTGCTCTGAGCTTTCAAAATAGTATTTACACATATTATACATGTCTTTCCTATTTTTGAATATTAATTTGCTCAAGATCTTCATGAACTCAGTATACGAAACATACCGATCATTCTTAAAATCATTGCAAGAATCTGTATGAGTTAAGTTATCAAAGTTGAAGGAACTCGAAGTCTTAAAAATACTCATGAATCTTCCCTGCAACTCAACGGGACTGAATTCGAAACTATGCTCTCTTTGTTTCTTACTGAATTTGAAATATCTATTCATGGTATAGTATCCAAGTTTAGGCCTGTTTCGCACAGTTTCTCGCAAAGACCATTCTATTTTATTATATTGTTGATTAATAAGAATTTTGAACCAATATAGTCACTAGCATGAGAGGCAGAAAGGCAGTTTTTTAAATTTATTCTCAATTTAATCAAGTTACCGAACCTTTTGGGTGTTTTACCTGTATCACGAATTTTTCGGCCTGATTTAGTTTTCAGAAGATTTTCAACATTTCCTCGAAAGAACTAATAGACAAATGATTAAGGATTTCATTACTACATTTATTGATATTCAGGCAATTGACCGTGTATCTTTTTATCGTAAAATATTTTTAATTGATCGTTAAAAATAATGTAAATAGAGGATGTAAAAGGACGGATTAGCTTCTCAAAATCTGTCACAAATTTCTCTCTAGCATAAAATTTTGCCTGAACAGAAAACTGTAACAAATTGAAAGAAACCAATTCGTCATCAGAGGTACTAAAATGGTGCAGGTCCGAATCCCTGATGAAATTAGAAAGCACCAAGTCTTTAGTAGGCTTCCTAACTATCTGAGAAAAATTAAAATTAGAGAACGACTTACCATGTTAAGAAGGAACAATAGGCTAGCCCTTTTCCAATCAATTAAAGTTGAAGTCTCCAAGAATTATGACATTGTCCGAGGGGTGGAGTTCATTTGTAAGGAGTGTGAAGAGCAATGGATAATAGGAATTGTTCAAGTTGTGAGGCTTATATACTAGAATTAAGTTAAAAGAAAAATGCCTGCAAATTTTCAAAAACTTTGTAAGGTACATGGGTGAATCCATCTCACTTTAGACGAATAGTCTTCATGAAGTGGAACTTTAACCAAAACTCCCTTGTACGGGGGAATTTCAATTCTCACTAACTTGATAATAGAAGAGCCTATGAATAATCAGCTTGTTAGAAACCGAATGTCTTTTTACAGGCACTACTTTCTTCGAAGCTGATGGAGCTTTGCGTGCTACATCAGCAAAGCTAGGTAGCCTCTTCGAAGGATTTACAGAGGAACCCCTTAGTGGTGAGGGAAGAAAGGAGCAGAGAAATACAATTTTCTAAGAAGCATACTTGTAAGTAAACATTTATTATTTAAATATTTTTATTCCGAGAACTCTGACTTTCAATCAGTCTTCTTATGACATCCTTCGTTTCCTCCCCAATCAATTCAATGTCCAAACAGCAGCCTTCGATGAAGCTCAATCGCCTTGAACCTTTCAGGGAGTACTTCTCGAAAATGGTCAGAATCTTAGTTCTTAAATAATTAATGACTGCAGTTGGCGAATCCGTTTTCCCTAAACAAGAATTAACGATAAAGCATATTACTACCACTGGTTTTTACTCTATTTTAAAGTATTTTCAAATCTCCTACTTTCGACCAATTGATCAATGATCCTTAGCGAACTGCTTTTCAAAATAAAAATATTTCAGTTTAAACAGTTTCGAGTACTTGCAAGGATACTGAATACAAATTCGTTGAGAACAACTTATGAAATCAACCACTAACGTCGAAGGCATAAGCACTACTAATTACTAGATAAATTGATTTAAGTAATGAATGGATTATTCTTGGTAAAGTGAATCGTTTACATACAAAAAGATGTTTTCTACTAATTTATTTCTTAGAATTGAGTTTCATAGCCGAGTCTAACTCTTTTCGGGTTCACATGAGGGGGAGAAAGGTTTGGAACCATTTAAAAAGTAAATTATTTTCAAGGAGGGAGGAGACCGGAATCGAACCCACGCCATATGGGATATCATAATTATAAGACTTGGGGAAGAATCCACTATACCAACCCTCCTTGAACTTTAGAAGTTTTTCTCGAAATATTTGAACAATCGGTAGCACTACATTAGAAGAGGATCCCAAAGGGTCTCACCAGTAAAATCATTGATTCTTTCCATAATTGGGAAAATCTGTAAATATTCCGTTAGCAGATCCGTCTTTGTGATGAAGATGAAAATATCCTTTTTGGATATTGTCGGATCGACAAGTATCATCTTCAGGTTTTCCAAAGTCTCCAACATTTGATTCTATAGTAAAAGAGTGGATTGACGATGGGAATTTTTTCAATGAAATTTGTAGTGAAATTTTATTTGTGTATTTCAACTCTACTCACTTGTTGGTTGTCGCCAACTTCTGAATAGCTAACAGATGAAATGAAGTAGAATATTGTGTGGAAATTCTCAAAGTAATGCGACCATCGCTTCACACGGTTGTATAATATGGTTAAATCTATGAATCTAAGGGTTTTAAAATTTTCAGTTTCAAATCATTCTCATGAAAGTAATGGGTGTGAATTACCTGAAAAATTTCCCCAACATTGCGAATGAGTATTCGCGGACAGCATTTGATGGATTTGTCATGATAAGGAGATCCTGTAGCGTCGGTACAAAGTCATCTTGTATTAATCTGTCTATATGTTGAATGAGACTAAAAGTGGAAAGAGGAGTTCATGAGCTAAATTCACAACGATATTCCACTGAAAATCTATTTAAAATTGTTTCAATGCTACAGACTAGGCACTGCTTTTTGAAATGAAAGAATAGCTTTAGATTGCTCAATTATATGATGAAGAACTGATTCTGAGACTATTTCTATCTTTCGTGCGCTTTAAATCTATATATTATGTGTTAAAAATCTAAATAAATTAAAATGGCCGCCATCGATTTTTTCGCCTTTTAAAGACCACTTTATGGAAAATATATTCTTTTCAAGCGAATTATCCCGCTCCTAAAGATAATCAGATTGTTTGAAGAATATTCTCCGTTAAGATTTCGAAATTCTGTCTAATTTTTAACTAGATATCCTGCATCAGTCAAATCTTCCTAACAAAAGGCTTTTAATTGAGTACGTTTCTTCTCAAGGATATCATTTTTAATATAGTTCCCAAATATTACTCCCATCTCTCACAAAATCTTTAGATAGTCGAGAAAATCCCGGTTCAAGTGTTGGCGCAAGTTCAAATTAATTTGAATAAGATTCTCATACACAAATTATTTTTGCCTGTTTCCAACACCTAGAATAAATATTTAATACACAGTTCCTCGTGAAATTATGCCTAGATTACGATTGTGCGCGATCTAAAGGAGGTTAAATCAAAAAGCAGTGCCCTAGTAAATACCTTTTAGTCGTACTGTATGGTATAATATGCCCTAAACTAAATAATTATTTTAACATATTCCCACCATATAATAACCTCGATAAGATCTTTGACTTGTTATGAAAAAAAGGGATTTTGACGTATGAAAATTATTATCTAACATAATCATAAATTATCTGATTTTTAGTTCAGCTTTCTAAGATATTGGTCTTAATTACTTCTGAAATACCACGATAATAAGCATTTTATCCTTTTGAAACGATTTGAGTTGTAAATTTTTCTTACAAATTTTAAAAGCCATTTTTCCTTCACACTTCTAGCAGTCCTAATTCGTCAGCCATTTCAAACTAAATACAAACTGCCGGTGCTCAATTGGACAGCCCTTCGGAATAACCAACTCAAGAATACTATTTTTGTAAACATGGACGATGAGAATGTTGTGAAAGAGCTTGACCTCGATGACTTTGAGGAAAAGTTCAAATTGAATAACAACAAGATTGGCTGCACTAGTGATAAGGACTCCCACGCCAACGGCCTCTCCAACGGAAACGAAGAGAACGTCACAAAGAAGCAAAATAACAAGAAGCCCGAAAAGAAATCCCTCCTCGATCCGAATCGTCACAGGTATGTCACTGAAACACTACTCGTTAGTGCTTATAGAGATTTACGTTTAAAGATGCCTCGGTGTGCTGCTCAAGTTCTTGGAATCGGAAAAGTACAACATTGAAAAGCTGTGGGAGGAAATTGCACGGCTCGAGATAAGTCCAGACGTTGCCGATAGAATCCTCCATCAGTTGCCGACAAGTGAAGACGCCAAGTTGTACCTCTCATATGAGTTCACAGATCAACGGCCTATTGAGGAGTTATCAGATGAAGATAAATTGATACTTCACTTGTGTAAAATCGAGCGACTTGGCCCGCGTTTGGAGGTTATCCTCTTCATGAATACTTTTGAAGATTGTGTGACTTCGTTGGAGCCTGTGAGTTGAATATTTTATCCTACATACAGCTGAATCCACATGGAACTTTTATTCGTTTTGCCAATCTTCAAGTATCCATGTACCCTTTCTTAACAAAATATTCACTGGATTTAATCCTAGACGTCACAATATCTACTACCCAAGGATTCTTTTAGGTAGGCTCGATCGACGGAACAATCACCTTTTTTCAGTCAACTAGTGAAAATTGGATTGAAAACCGTCTCACAAACCATAATGGTTCATGAATGACACCAGTCACAACCTCAGATATAAAAAGTTATCCTCTGATTGGTTCTCCTTTGTCTTCTCAGCAACTTTCATCTCTCATCCAATCAGAAAACTCTGATTGAAGAAATAATAGATATTTCAATCAACCCTGCAAGATTGATAACGTAATTAAATTATGAAGAAGCTCATCTGATTTTAAACAGGTCGACCAAATGTATAATTATTTATTTGAGATTTTTAACACGAAATTGACAAAATATCGGGAATTATCAGACGAGTTATTTTATAATTCCTCTACGAACAAAGAGCAACAATATCTTGTCAAAGTTTACTCGGAGCTTTTTCAACTGCAAGAAATTTGACACTTTTCGAGAAAATCCTGATTTTTAAATATTATTTGAGAGAGAATGAAATATTTTCAGTGAAATTGTCTCCCTGTCAAAACGCTGAAATGCGGTCATTCTTTCTCTACCTATCAAGGGTTCGATCTCAACATTTTACTTTCCATCTATTTTGGCTCCAACTGGCTCTAAATTGAGTTGCACATCTACTGTACTAATTGAATGAAAATTTTTCACTTTTAGATCTTTTTAGAATCAAAATTATCAAATTAATTATTCAATAGAAAACTAACCTCAAAAAAAACCCTGAAAGTTTTAAATCTTATCTAGTAGTAAAACACTATCAATCAAAATTTAAATTCAGAACCAAAAATCCTGATTGAAAACTTTTTTTAATTGACGAATTTCTGACTATTTTGGGCCTGGAATATATTATATTTCTATACAAGAAGAATATATCGAGAATCAAAAATATACTCAAATATACTCATTTGATATTGAAGCTTTTTTGATGCAATTACCGCACAGGATTTGAAATAAAAGTCTGAACCGATATGTACTCTCTAGCAAGACTTATAAAAAATGAGAAAAAAATATGGTACAAAGATTTCCATGAAACTCTTATCAAGGAATAGGCCCCTCTTTGGGAATTTCCTTTGTTCTTTGTAGTTTATGAGGGGAAATTTTCATTGAAAAATGTTATTCATAAGAATATTCTTTTTTTGCCCTGTAAATGAATATTTTTCAATATAATCTGGGAAGATCTAAAATTTCCTTCACTCTGTTGTTAATCTTTGTAGCAGGATGAAATTTCCGTTCAGATAATTAAGAAAAATAATTCGCGTCAAAGTCAAATTTTTGTAATGTTTTGTAAAAACATGAAATCTTAAAAAGGAATAGTCTAATTGTATACTATCTAAGAAGAATTTGATAAAAATAGCTTTTTGTATAGTTCTATCTAAGAATTATCTTGTTTCATATTTAGAGAGAAATCTTAGTCTTGAAAGAGAGCACTAACTACAATATCGGCCTAGGAGAGTTGAACTTTTCTCGTCTGTATCTCTCAGATAAAATGCATTCATCTCGCTCAGATGCACTCTTTTGTGATAAACAAAAGTTTAAGCACCTTGAGAATTGTTAAAAAAGAAGAAATAACTTTGAATTTCATTTCCTTCAAGAGAATTGCTGCAGTAAACTTGGCTAGTCTGAATCTGAAGAAGAGTGAAAAGTTCAAAAAGGTTCTCGAGATTATCCTCGCCTTTGGCAACTACATGAATAGTTGTCGGCGAGGCGTGGCCTACGGCTTCAAACTGCAATGCCTCGATGTGTTGTTCGACACAAAGTCACTCAATCGTAAATGGATTCTTTTGAATTATATTGTCGATACGATTGAGAGGAAGTTCCCAAAGCTGACCAACTTTTACGATGAACTCGATGGCCTCTCAATGGCTTGTAAAGGTGAGTCATCCTCAAATTAAATCTACTTTATGAAACTTTATTTTGTGTAGACCTTTGATTTTCAATTTGAGAAAGGTACATTTTTAGTGCATGTAATTTGAAGAAAATTTGCTTGTAACCGGTAACTCTAACTTGTTACTTACTGTAAAAATTAATGATTTGGAATAAATCTATTGATCAAATTTCTCTTTAAACTTGAAAGATAATTATATCAACATTAGATGTAGAACCGTGTCCTTTATCTGATGCCAAAAGTCAGGCTTTTCGTCTCTGTCTAGTCTTGTGCAATATAAGCATTTATAAGTTATGATTAGAGCAACCCATTTCCTAATACAAAATCTAAGTTTTAATGCATGAAAATAATAATAATTTGAAGAGAAAAAGTCAATACATTTCTATTACATTTTATTTTTATAATTTACAAACCAAAATCATGCCTTGTTAATGTCAGAAAATAATGTGATGCAGTGTTCACTGAGTCCTATAAACAGGTTAAACACCCAAGAGGTTCGGTAACTTGATAAAATTTGAATTTTGTGTTTCAAATAAATCTTGCACGATTCTTATTGGCTGATTTAGTTTTCAATTCAACGAGCCAATGAGAATCGTTCAAAATTTATTTCACACCAAACTCTCCATAGTAGAAACACAAAATGCAAATTTTATCAAGTTACCGAACCTTTTGGTTTTGTTTTACCAATATAATACACTGTATTATTAATACAGCATACTATACAGCTATCAACTTATAATGACTCTCTTCTAATGTCTGAACCAGTCAAATCATACGAAAAATGCGTTTAGTCACGCCAATAATGAAATAATACAATTAATACATTTCTAACTTGCTAACCATCCATCCCACAAAATTTTAAATAGCATTTTCGTATTGCTTGTGAAATTTAGACTTGTGACACACAAAAATACATTTAATAAATTGGGTTGCTCAAGTTATAATCGTTTGCTCTTTTTATCAAGTTCCTATGGAAATATTAACGGGAGACGTTACATCATTGAAAAGTGGCATGAAGCAAGCGGAAAATGAACTAGTATCATCCGGTGCAAAGGTCCCAGAAAAGCTGGTCGAATTCGTCGAATACGCCACTCCAAGGGTCGGCTCTATATCACGACAGGCAGATCAAACTATATCCATTTATAATCAGGTTGTGGAATGGTTCGGAGAGTCCCAATCAAAGCCCAGCCCTGAGCAGTTCTTCTCTACGATTCTCAGATTTGTGGAAAACTTTAAGGTAAGATCAGAATCCGTTTAAAATAGGTTTATTCAAATTGTCTAAAAATTCGATTTAAGATGTTGAAAAGTAACTTGAAAAACATTGATTCATGGTTAAACACTGCTACTTCCATCAAGTATAGAAGGTCAATTAATGTTATTTTAATTACATTATATATTTTTTAATATAATTTAGAAGGCTTTAAAACCATGAATTTTTCAACATAGAAAGCCCTGGTTGATAACGAAAAGAGACGCCGAGCGGAGACTATTCGTTTGGCGGGTATGAACGGTAATTCTCCAAATGATGACATAAAATGTAACGGCAACCATTCTTCATCGTCAATCCGAAGAAATAAAGATGTGAGTTAATTAGAGCACTATTACGACGATCAAATACCGGAAATTCAGCATCAAATTTAGTGAAAGCAGTTTGTGAAGTCTATATCACAGCTGATAGAAAAAACTACTAAGAAGTTATACCACTTATGGCCCAAGTGGCACAGTCTTTCTCCCAAATGATATCAATCTCAAAATCATCAGATTAATTTAGGTCTTTGTTGACATTTTAAAAATCATAAAAAATAGCAATTTTCTGATCTGAATCATATATTGCATATTTCTGATCTCCTTAGCCACTACATCTTATCGTGAGAATGCCTTTCTCAGAATAATTATGATAAATATTTTATATATATTTAGAGTGAAGAAAAGGTAAGATAACTCCATTGAACCAATCCTTAACCTTAATCTAGTCTCAGTAGTTAATTACGCCTAAATATTTGGTATCCATTAAAAATCATTTTCATCATTCAACTCCCTTTGGAGAATCTATCTCTTCAGACTAATAATAGTCTCTCTCAAAAAAAACTATTTGATTAAAACGAATAGTTTCTTCTTTCTTTGGACCCATCCCTGTTCCTATTTTGGTCGCCCTATTGATAATTGAAATCGTTGATACTTCTCTTATAGTATTTCAAATCGACTCGCTTAATTTCCATTGGACAGTATTAGATGTGTGCCGATATTTGCACGGCTCCTTACCTTTAAAATGCATATCTTGAGAGTAATCCAATATCACAAGAGTTTTAGAAAATTGAACATTTGGTGATTAAATTATTTTGACAGAAAGAAGAATTAATTGATGATCTAAAAGTTTGTTCTTCATTGATTAACCTCATGAATCATAATTCATTTCTATAATTTACTACCCTTGATTATTTACATTTTAAATGTTTTCTCTTTGGAGAATAATAGTGATAAGAAGACTCGTCTCAGTCTTTACCATTAATCGATTCAGTGTTCAAATCATCTCGAGTCAAAGCATTCAATATTTTGATTGTGCATTTTTGCTTTTCAGAGACGCCTCGCTGCTGATGCTAAGCGTCGGTATAAAAATCGCACTCGACAAATTAATGGTGATGGTCTGATGGATGAAATTCTAGCTGGTAAGTTGACTTCTCTCCAATAATGATTCTATTTTATTGGAAATGTTCTTCTTTAAAAGAATTATAATACAACTTCTCATAGGTCTCAGTTCTGAACCACTACAAGCTGAAATACATCCGAAGCGGGTAAGAGGCTTCTGACGACTCTCACATGACAAATATCAAACCTAAGCAATATTCTTTGACATGGAGACATTGAGCCATTATCAGACTTGGCGATACAAAAGAGAGTTATTGAATTTTAATTTTTTTTTCTTATTTATTTTTAAAAACTTTTTTCTCTTGATACTATTGTTATTATTAACTTGGCATTTATTGCCGAGAAATTCTAATTAATCTTCCTTGTACATTATTAATTTTACAAGTTTTTTTTGTTTATCTAAAGAATTATTTTAACAAGATTTTAAATTTATCATAAAAAACGAGATTTGAGTTTTTTCCAAAATCATCTGAATTAAGCACGCATTTAAATTCGGAGGTTCTAAAATTTTTGAGAATTGCTCTGCTATTTACGAGACATTTCGGTCTAATGTTGCCCCAGCAATAGGCAGCCGAACCTGGCTAACACCAAGTGGATATGTTGAGATTTATTTTTCTATTTTTGGAAAATGTAAAGCGTCTGTAGGAAATTCGGCACACAGGGCGTTGTAGAGGAGATTGCAGGCTTTCGAATGATGTATTGTGCAACAGCGTAGGATGAATATTGGAGTCGCAGGAGATGTTCAAACAATGGAATTTTGAAAGCGGTATGCTAAATTCAAAGTTGCAGTGAGTAGACACTATGGAATGTGTGACCCCCTTTTTCTGTCTTGTTATTTATTCTTGATTTTTGACATTATTTAATGACCTGTAGAATGTGCAGGATTGTTGCTGCGATCTTGAAATTCTGGATTCTGATAGAACATTTGACAGGCTTCAATTTGATACCAAGTTTGTGACGATCGTCTTGGTGGTTCAGGAGCGGCGGTCCGCGGAAGGAGTCGCGGTCCCAGATGAAGCATCTATGGAATATTTCATGGATGTTGTCGTGTTAGTCTGGTCATCCTCTTTCTATCGATGTATTGCGGGAAGTTGTGGAGCACTTAGTAGCTGAGGAATTGATGTTTGAAGTTTGGATCTGGAACATTGAATGATCTGGAAATATATATGTTTTAGTTGTTTGTTAGTGTTGATGTTACTTATGAGTAGTTATGTTATACATTATTTTAATAATGATAATAGTTTTGTACATTGAAAATAACATAGATAAGTATAGAATATATGACAATTTAATATAAGACAATGTTGGTTCTTCTTCTTGTTTCCTGGATAGTTGTTGTCTTGTAACGAGACCGTTACAGGCCACGCGGCCACAAGCTGAGCTAAAATCAGATCCAGCGATTTTCGACTTGCAAGTTGTAGAGGAGTTGAGGGAAAAGATTGACCACGCCAGGACTCGAACCTGGAATCTCCTGAACCGTAGTCAGGCGCCTTGACCATTGGGCCACGCGGCCACAAGCTGAGCTAACACCATTCCT
>JJOG01006430.1:0-10438 GCA_000715275.1 Gyrodactylus salaris
AGTTAAAAGATAGATAATAAGAATGATCTAGCAGTTGTTATCTGTGGAGAACATTCGATATGGGTGTCATTTAGCTCATGATTGAATAATAACTGATAATAATCATCAAGTCCCTCAATTGTTGCCCAATATTGACCTCTATCAAGGATTTAGGTTTTACTTACAACCAAAAGTTGAAAGTGACACTTGAATCCAAGATAAAACAGGTCAAACAGACTTATATTTTCTACGTAAATTCTGCACTTCTCTTCCTCTTAGATTGCAAGTTTACAAGTCGAAAGTGCTCCCGCACTTCGACTATCCCGCTGGCCTCCTGTGTTCAATTACCGACGAGCAATCCAAGGCAATAGAAGACGTCCAGCACAATTTCCTCCGTTCCCAATATCCTGATCAGCCTGGAATCGATCCTCCCCTGCGACTTTCTTATAAGCAGCGGATCGACATGAGCGGACTCCATCCATTATGGCTCCGCCGACAGGCCTGGATCATAAAGACATTTAATTCCTCCTCAGTCGTCTTGCCCAATTGTTATGAGACGAGGAATGTCGTGTATGAAGATCACGTTCTGTTACGTTCATACCGACAATTAGATGATCTATATAACCTCTCGCTTTGTGAGGATTTGAAAAACTTTTCTATTATTTGTACATATATTAGATCCAAGACGGATCATTTAAAATATTATTTGTATCCCCCAAAGATGTAATCCCAAATCTTTGTACAAACTCATTTAATCATTGTTATTAAAATAAAAAATTTTCTAAGAAAAAAAAAAAAATCAGTACTCCAAATGTTTATAAAATGTTTAAATGTTCAAAATTCTTGAAAAATTATTATGAATTCTTATAATGTTTATTGTTCAATAAAATTGAATTGAAAGAAGATCAGCCAAGGTAGGGATAGGGTGTGTTTATAAATTATTTTCAAAGATTTGGTCTTATCTTCATTAGGATAAATATCCCTTTGATCTTTAGATCCAATAGATCAGGATTTCTTGACAAGACTTTGAATTTGATGTATCAATTATGCGACCAAATTGTATCCGGTGTTGACTAATAGCTGAATCATTTCTTCTTGCATGTTCTACGATTATAGCAATTTACTTTTGAATGTCCGAAATTTTTCTCCACATTCATTTAAAAATTTGTAGACGAATTTAGAGTTTTCTTCACTTTCTATCATGTCTTTACGAGTGAGGTTAAATAGTATTTTTGTTTTGGATAAGAATTTTAACCGAATCTTGGCAAAACCCGTCTCCTTCGAAGTTAGGTTTCATGAACATTTTTTGATCTTCTTCTTCGTTGTCTTCTTCATCATTCGGAGCTCTTCTTCTCTGTTCAAGAATATTCTTAATTTCTTAATAACCATTTTCTTCAAATATTCGGTATATTTCTTCTGGGCTGACAATCATCATTCCTACGATTTTTCATAATGAAGAAAAAACAGAATCTTTGTAAAATCCTCATAATTCATTATAATTCACAACCATTGAGAATTTTTCTTGAACATTCAAACATTTTTATAACCATTTGATATTGGTAGAAATATATGTTTGCTTATTTTGAAACTTATGAATTCTTTTACGAATTATTCGGATGTACTCAACACGATGCAACAATCCTTTGTCTTAGACAATTAAGTACTTAATTACAATAAATGTTTCACACTAAGGCGCCTCGAATCTCGGTATCAGACAAAAATTTCATTATTTCTCTAATGAAATAATGATACCAAAGTGTTCAGTATAAAAACTAAGGCTTTATTCTTGAAGGACGAGAGCAGAAACAAATTTTGTCAGAAATGAATTTTCTAAACCGTAATTTCATTCTGATCAAGAATCTGACATTCTTTTGTATCTTAAAAGAAATTTTATTTTCCTTGCTCTACTTCAAATTTATCAAAGATTTATTTTATATCAGATGATTGTTCAGCAAGAGAGAATATCTTATCGAGAAGAAAAATTTCCCTGTTCAGCTAAATGATTTAAATCTTTTAACATACACATTGTACAACTGAGAATAAGAACTGCTATGTGTATAATTTCATTTTAATGCTATATATTGATAATTGAATTCTGGGGAATTTATGGCCGCAAGTATTTCAAGAAGGGAAGGATAAAAATCAATAATTTATCATTATCTTTGTAAAAAAAGAAATCTGTATAGTCCAATGTGTTACTTGAGGATATTTAACAGATTTTTCTTTGATATCTAGTTTAATTATTCTTTTGTCCCAATGCACAGAAACATATTCCAATGATATGTTTCCATTTAAAGTATGAGATTATATTGACAAATAAAATCTCGTTGAACATTTCAAGGTCAGAAATAAAGCTGACTGAATTCGTTCACAACTTTAATGGCAACCGAAAATGTGATCTTTTCTTTTCTATGGTCAATCTTTCAGTATGATTCGTTTTTTGTGGAAATCCTTACTCTATATATCAAGAGTGTGGAGCTAATTTTTATTAAGAATGTGGATATTCAAGTCGTTCCATCAAGATCCTATCTCAACTAACTTCCTACATAAGCTAAACTATTTATACTTTTCTAGATGTCCCAATATTCTTCAATTTTTTTCATTTTTTACTAAGTTTTCGACTACTTCCTGATTATCCTACTTCTTATCACATCGGAGTCTTCAAATATAATTTACTGAGTAGTTCTCATTTAAGAAACTTCTTGACTTAGAAAATAGAGAAATTTTGGGTTTGTTCTTAGTCGAAGGCTAACAGTTTTTAAGTAAGAGCTTTTCAACGATAGTGCAAAATTAGGAAGGGGGCTTGTTATAAAAAAATAATAGACAGGGGGACACACATTTTTAACATGTTATAGAAAGAGGGTCATTTCCGGCAGACTTCTTTCGTTTGGACTACCCTATCACAGCAGATCCATGATTCTAAATTATCAAACGATTCTATGATATTATGATTTTTCAAACTCTGGCTGGGTTACTGGAGAGATTTGAGATGCTTGAACCTTCTAGACTCAGAAGTCAGAAATCTTGCCGTCCTATTTCTGGATAATTATCCAGGACACACACGTTTGTAGTTGATTAATATATATTGAGTTTCATATTAGTTTATATTTTGGTCAAGAATTTTTACCTGGTGGATGTACAGCCCTGTGATTCGTTCATAAACGTGAACTTCAAGAGTCCGAGAAAATATTTGAAACATGTGATTTTGTCATGACAAAAATTGGACTTTCCATCCAATAAACTCATTTAATGATTCGGGATAACCATCATAATGACGGATGAGAAAAATGATCCTCATCTGATTTCAAGGATACAAAATCCTTTGTTTAATTCAACTTTACAATGAATATCTAGCATCTAAAAAAACTATTCATATAAATGAGGAGATGCTTTGAGCTAAGAAAATTCACTTTTCAAAAATTGCATTCACAAACAGAACTAAAAAATAAAATTCAAATTCTGCTAGTTTTTATATGCTAATTTTAACAACTATAGTTAGAAATTCGAACGAAATTAACTCACATTTTATGCATAATGGTAGATTTCTCAGATTGCATTGCGGATCCTCATTCACAACAAAGATGTGCATTGAGTCCTCTTTGATCATTGACTTCATGCAGATGTTCTTGAGAAGAAAAGGCTCAATAAGGATCTTTAAATATAATTTCAATGTTCTTCTTCAGATCATGAAAAAAAAATTCTATATACAAAATTGTGACGAAATTATGCAAAAGCTCATCTGATAATTTCAATTTCGCCTTCTCCGGGGATCAATCCTGCTCTGAAAATATGGCGCCACATACTTTTCCTAGCACTAAAGGTTATATGAAGCTGAGTCCTTAGAAAAATATTTTCTGTTCTAATACAGATTCATTCATGATGTTAAATTAAATTGTTTGTATCTTTGAAGTAGAAATGAAATTTGAAATTCCTAAATTAAACATGAATGCTAGCTTTCTATAAATAACGCATATCTATTGAAATTTTCAGGCTTCGAAATATAAAATTCAAATCAGTATCAAAAACCGGAATCTATTTGAGAGAGATAATATCTATATCCTACAGCATTATTGAGATATTTCATTCAGATACAAATGTAGAAAAATATTTATTTCAAATTAATAATCTTGTTACACTTCTCAGGCTAACTTAAACCAAGGATTAAAATTTATATGAAATGATTTTGGTGATTTCATTTAATTATTTTTTTAATAGAATTTTCACGTTATTGATACAATCTCTATCGACTCAGGTGGACATTCTAAGGAGTTTAACTCATCAAGATAATATTTAGCAAGAAGTAATAATTTAATTTTACAACTGTCCTGGTAGGTTGTATCACCTGTTGATGGAAATTGTCCATCGCATAATAAAAGAGAACGCTTTTATACATTTAAACATGAATATTTGACAACATGATCCTAAAATTATGATCTACTGTACCCAAACGTCTCCCAAGTTGTTGGGAGATGGGGATAGCTGTACTGATGACGCCTGATAGGCAGAAATACCGGTATTTGCAGATTCCTCTTTGAAACATACAATTGGTTCTTTCTCTTTATAAATACATTCATATAAAAAATAGTAACATTTAAAAAGTGGACACTTGTATTAAGAGTGTACGGTGATTTGCCATACTACTCACAAGTACTTTGCACCTTACACCCGGGCTAAAACTATGATTCCATAGTGTGTGTCCCGACCATTATTAGTAAGTGTGCAGGAATAAGATCCAAAATATTATCGACTAAAATAATAATTCAATTTTACAACTGTCCTGGTAGGTTGTATCACCTGTTGATGGAAATTGTCCATCGCATAATAAAAGAGAACGCTTTTATACATTTAAACATGAATATTTGACAACATGATCCTAAAATTATCATAGCTTTCTAGTTTACATTCCGAAGATTCAGTCTTTCCTTTGGTACTGCGTGTTGAATTTTTTTAAAGAGAAAGAAAAAACTTTCAGCTTGGCACGAACATGTTTTTTCAGAACTGATGTGTGACCAGAGTTGTGGTCTCACAATAGAATTTATAATTAATAATTGATCCCTTTATTTAGTAAAACAAAACGACGCAACTGAAAGGCCGAGTTCGTACAAACAAGGCGGCAGTGCGGATAATTCAATTTCAAACAGATAAAAAAGAAAACTCTAATCATTAATAAAGATCTTATATTATCCTCCAAACAAAAGCTTCTACCTTACTATGTCATCAGGACAGGATAGTACAATGGTGTCAGCTGATAAAGAAAAGAGCCCTACATTTGTGGAGCAAAACAACGTCTTCCATGTAGAAGCCATGATGCAGAAAAGACTCTTCAATATGGCTCTGGCGAAAATGCATGACAAATTCTGCCCAGACAAGAATGCAGACTTCGCCATATACTGGGAAAGAGTTGGCCCTTTGTTCAACGCGGAGACAAAGGCTTATAAGAACATAACGGAAGTCAAGGCTCAACTCTGGATGAGGCTCGATGACAAGGTATATGCAGAGATTAAGAATGCCTTTAAGCCGAAGGACATCAATGGTGACGACATATCCGTCGTGAGGATCATTGAAAAGCTGAAGAAAAGATATTCAGACAAAGTCCCAATCCACGAGAAAATGATAAACCTCTTCAAGCAAACCATTCCAGAAGGCATGGAATGCGAAGAATGGATTGGACAAATTGCTGATAAATTTGAAAAAACAAAATGGAGAACCATGACTGACAACGAGATGATACTGCTGGCAATGGTTTCATCGTTGAAGGACGAGAAGTATCGGGTTATCAGAGAAGAACTGAATAAGAAGATGAACAAAATGCCGAAGTATGAAGATGAAGAAGACTCGGATGACGAACAAGAGTCAGCCTACGACATTGTCCTTTCCGTACTCGAGAGACACCAGCCGATTTATTGATGAAAGCCCCGGTGTTGACGATGCCAACCGAGGTCAGAGCGGTGGAGATGAGAAGACCCCCAAGACTACAAGACACCAGCAGGGAAGATGTTTGGGAGAACAATTCGTACTAACCTTGAGTTACTTAAAATAACAGAAGAAAAAGAACATAAAAGCGCTAAGTTTAAAGTTCTGGAAGAGGTTTGGTTCCTGAGCTTTGGAAGGAACAAAGACAAATGGGTCCCAGGGAAGATAACTGGAGCAAAAGGGGTAGTCTATACCATCACAGACCAAGAGAATAATACTCAAATACGTCACGAGAATCACATAAAAACTAGACTAATTCCAAAAAAGTTGGGAACATCTCCCACGAGAGAAATAACTAAGGAGACATCCTCCACAAGAAACTCAAAACTGGAGACATCCTCCAAAGAAATAGGAACATCCCCCACAAGAAACTCGAAACAGGAGACATCCTCCAAAGAAATGGGAAAATCCCCCAAAAGAAAAAGGGAGACATCCTCCAGAGGTACAAGAGCGTCACATAAGTTAGATAAAAAATATTATGGAACATCACCAAGAAACCATAGAGAATCTCTAACAGAGAAGAAGAAAGATAGAGATGAAAAGCACACAAATGAAAAAACTGAGGTAAAGAGAAAAGCCTATGAAAAGAGAGAAGGTTATAGAATTAGGTCGAGAAGCCCATTTGAAAGAAGAAAACCTAACCGCAAATATCAAAAATAAATTTTCAAAATACACACATGAGTAAATAAAATAATATCAAATCTAAATAAAAAAATCACATAGCAAACTAATCTTCAAAGATAATCATTATCAACATCAGAAGAATGTCAGAAAACCCAAGAAGGGGAGATGATGTGTGACCAGAGTTGTGGTCTCACAATAGAATTTATAATTGATCCCTTTATTTAGTAAAACAAAACGACGCAACTGAAAGGCCGAGTTCGTACAAACAAGGCGGCAGTGCGGATAATTCAATTTCAAACAAAAGATACAAAATAAAGTTCTCTAAAAGGAACTCTACTCATTAATAAAGATCTTATATTATCCTCCAATCAAAAGCTTCTACCTTACTATGTCATCAGGCCAGGATAGTACAAGAACATAACGAAAATTTCTATGAGTTTAATTATTATCTACTGGGTATTAAAGCAACAATAATATTGTGTGACTTAATACGGCAAGAACTATTACTAGACCTTTTACGACCTAACAGGTCTTTTCAGTAGGACCATGTTCACTGAATTCCTAAATCGGATTCGAAATCAAATATTTTTTTCTAGAATAGGCTATTTCCTAAAACAAGATAACTGGTGATTTTATTGTCTTTTAACAGAAACAAAATAATAGGGTAAAAAATATATTATTTGATAACTTACAACTTGAACTCGTTTATCCTTGTAAGAATTCTTAAATTCCTTTGCCTCTGATTGGGCTAATTTTCTAATAGAAATTTGGATAAAGAATTGGTTTTGAAATCAAGAAGAAAAAAATTAAAAATGACTTATTCTGGGATTTAAAATCGTGTTCAAAGTAAATTTTTCTCAAATTTTAATTACCTTTCAAAGATAAATTAAATAACTCGAATGTTATACAACCTCGCTACTCAAATCAGACATACTACTCTATTTTGACATGATACTAAAACAAAACTTTGAAATTTAAACGTTGGCATTTAAGAGAGTTGGATGACTCTTGATTCAAATTTAATGTATTTTCATTTTCCAATTTGTCAATATTTTAAAGACTGTAGACTAGAAATATTGATTGATAATATATCGTAGTGAAATTATCGAAGAACTCATAATGAGTTACACAAAACTGATAAAAATGATAACATTCGATGTTACAATACTTGAAAGCACCTAGGCCATATCTTTGTGTTCATAAATATATGGCTTTATCTCTTGAATTAAATGGGCTTCCGCTTTCTCTAACGTTTTAACTTTTGCACCTTTTGATAGCAATGAAGGAACACTTTCAAGGATCAAGGCTAATATCGCTTAAATGACCTTTGGCTTTTGGATGCTCCTGTACCGCAGTTAGGTTGCAACTATCACAGGGCCTTATATGCTCTGAATCTATCTATCGCCCGTCTCGTTGTTCTTCCAACATAAGTAAAGTACATGGTTGCTGGTAAACTACATTTCTTGTACCATTTCTCTTTTTCATTTCCTTGTTGAACAATCGGTTCGTCTTCTGGAAATAAGGTTCTTTCCAGGAAAAGCTGATTTCGTTGACTTCTGGAGTTTCGTCTACAGTATAGAGAATGTAAAGTTTCCTTTGAATGGTACCTGCAGGATAATCTTTTCAGTCTCCTTAGAGGGGACTTTAGGTTTCAAATTCTTTCGAATAAACTCGTCTGGGTAACCGCTCGGTTTGAGCAGATTCTAGCCTTGTGGATTTCATCGACCACCATTTAAACTTTAAAGAATTCGTTGTATACTATGTTTCGTGCATCGGAGTGAAGCTGAAAAAGTGAAGAAATTGTGTAGGAACGTTATCTTTCCTATAGATCGTCTTATTGAATACTGAAGTTTCCTACCTGGCCAGTGGTGAAATCTATGTTTCAGGGACATCATTCAGGTTTGATAACATCTGGTCTTTGTCACAGGTACTGTAAACCCTCACTAACGTATAATTTAGGTTACGAATATAGGCTTGGAATTGATCAATGAAGGGCTTCATTTTGGTCATTTCTGGACTTGCAAGGAAGATGTCTGCGAGGAGAGGACAAATTAAACTGCCCATTTCCTCTTCATCTATTTGCTTGTAGGACAGATTATTGAATCTGAAAGGCTTCTTACAATCTTCGATTTCTACCGTAAATAGTGATGTTATATCGAACGATGGCATTTTAGAATCTTGTAAAATCAGCCAGCTTCGTTATGAATACTACAGAATTCTGCTACGAATTAGGAACAGATCTCATATCTTAGAGGTTGAATCCATTTTACTTGCATATGCTGAGGACTGGCCGACATGTCGATAATAGAACGGAAATTAAGAAAATCCTCTGTACCTTTATGTACTCTAGGAATTGATAGGACTCAGTTCTGCAGTCTGGGTATCGTCATTAGGTTCATTTTTTTCAGTTTCTTCGTGTTGCTAATTTGATTTATTATTTATAATCTGCGCTATTGAGTGGTTTTCGTTGGGTCTAAAAACAAATTCAAAGCTTTGTGGATTTTCCTAGAAACGATAACCCCATTGCTTTCAACTGATGATTCCTGAAGGTTATCAAACGCGTCCATTTCCCAAATTTATCTTTACTTTCTCTCAAAATAGGTCTTATTACAGATTATCGATGTTAAGAATAGAAATTGTATTAATCAATTAAAATCACTCACCCATATAATACAAATATCATTTGAATAAATAAAAAAGGATTTTTCAATAACACAATAAACTATCAGATGAATAAATACGAAACGATCGATCTTCAATTTATAGTAGTTTATTGGATAAATATTGATTCGAAGAGAGAGACTAATAAAAGCAAATTAGTTGAATATTAGTTTGCTATGCACAGAGGTAAATTTGAGGAAAGACTCTTTGTCCAAATATCGTACGCGTACGTCCATTTGTAAAATAATTCCTTTCAACAGCAAAAATAAAAAATCCTATGTAAAATATATATTTACTATATTTATTATTCTCAGGTTGAAGATCTTGCGGATTCCTTTAGGAGATCAAAGTATAGAGTTGTGAGTTCTAAATGAAGGGGATGGTATTGGTAGAGTTTGCTTAATAAATACTCAAGAACTGATGATTTTAAACATTTTTTCTAAAGTCTTTAAACACTCAACGAACCATCAGATGTCACGGAGCAATTTTCATAGCGTGCTTATTTTTTAGTCAAAAAGTTGATTTAGTATGAAATGAAAAAATCAGTCTTAATCTCTTCGGGTTCACATGAGTTGTTATAATGAGCAGGGTGGATGAGAAATTACATTTGTAAACACTTCTCAAAAGAATGTGAAATTTATTCAAATTGAGGAATTTATCATCTTAAATTCACCGTATGTTTTCTGCATATGATCGATTGTTTTATATCAATAATCTTTTAAGAATTTAGTCCCATTAAAGGTTACAATCTGCAAGCCATTTCTCCAAGTTCAGATCGATATTACAGTCTTTGATGATCCTTTCGCCCGCAAAGTTGAAGGATTAACAGTTTCAATACACCGTAAGTTTTCTAATAATAGGTCGTTCAAAAAGAAATGTCGTATTTAGAGAAAAAATTTGAATGCCCTTTTTTTTATAGCCAAGCTGTTTATTTAACAAAAAATAGTTTCCATTAGATGCAATAGCACTTTTCCATCTGTCTGGGAGTTTTTCAATCCCTTTTTTCCAAAAGGTTGGGCTCTTCGAGCTGAAATATGACAAAACCCAGTTTTCGACCTCTTCTCTATTTTTGAATTTTTCTACAAGATGATTGAGCATATCTTGAAAATATAAAATATCCGACGGAGCCAAGTCTGGAGAATATAGGGGATGAACGAGAGTTTCCCAATCCAGGTCACAAATTTTCCTTCTCGTCTGTAAG
>JJOG01006431.1:0-13611 GCA_000715275.1 Gyrodactylus salaris
TCGAGAAAATTTAGAGAGTTGTTCTCTTCAATGTCTGAAGTGAAGGTAAGATTCTTATGAATAATATTTAATGGGAGTTGGGAGATGGGGATAGCTGTACTGATGACGCCTGATAGGCAGAAATACCGGTATTTGCAGATTCCTCTTTGAAATCATACAATTGGTTCTTTCTCTTTATAAATACATTCATATAAAAAAATAGTATGATTTACAATATTTCTAAAATCTGACCAGGTAACTTATAAGATTATAGACATTTACAGAAATCAGAACTCAAGCAATACACTGACCCCTCTTACCGTGTAAAACACATGAAAATTTCGCAAAGTATTCAAATCAGGACAGATTTCTGTCTAAAATATGCATTTGGTAGCCCTAGTCATGGTATTCTGATGCAAATTTTCCTATAAACGGAGCTTTTATAATACATGTGAAAATGCACTACTGTTATTTGCATCATTCATGTTTATAAATTGATATATTTTTCAAACATTGTATTCTTCTTATATCAAAGTATAACAACATATTCTTAGTTAATTGAAGTGAAAATCCATCTTCAATGAATTCATAAAATGGTAGTATTTTATGAAAAAGAAATTTGTAATATTTTGAATTGCAATATTTCTAAACCTAGTTATTTGAGAGAAATAAATCCAATCAAGCAATACAGTTTTGAAATTTAGTTCTTAACAGAAAACTACATTTCAGATCAAATCTTCCTATCTATCGCCTCATATTTATAAAATAGATTTTCGGACACATATTATATAACTTGCAGGTTTAATTACTTTTGTAATCTCCGTTGATAAATGAGAGTCAAGAGGCTCATTTATTGATCCAATTTACGTTCAACTCCGCTAGCCTCCTTCGTTAAGATGAAACTCAATATCTAAGAAATAAATATTCTAATCATTTTTTATTTCTTTTAGTGTGCAGAATTCGGCCTACACAACAGCCTCTGCCGTTTGAGTCTGGCGCATGGAAATCTAGAGAAGAATCTCTCCTTATCCCATAACGACCTCTATGAGATGTTTCAGTGTAAGACGAAGGAATTCGATCTATGCCAAGATAAGACACTCTTCTTCCAAAAGAACGACCACCCCTTCACACAACCGGCCCCCTTCACATTCATCTCAGTCAATAATGATCAGGTAAGTCACCCTTGCATTACATGATAACGGGACGATTTATTGAGAATTATTATTAAATGTGTAAAATCGTCATCGAATTAGGCCATTGAAATTATTTTACTATGTTTTAGAAAAACTAGTATTTTCAAGTCTATTAAATTTCAATGAATTAAATAGTAAATTAAATCCAACTCGCCCATAGATTTCACTCCTTCCATCACAAAACTTGGAAAATGTGTCAATATTCATTTATCAGATATTAATCTCTCAACATGTTCCATAGTCTGTAAAAGTACTTTGCTGTATCATTATTTGGAGGTGTGTAGAATAGGAAGGATGGAGAAACTGTGAATTGAAACATTTGTTTATTATCATAAAATGTTCTTTCCTCTCGAGTTCTGGGCTTGAATTACGAATGCACACATTGAAAACTGTTTATTATCCCTCCATAGATCGATATCCATCTGGCTTCCATCTGACTGATGTCTGGAAATTCCTGCGAAATCGCGTTAAAATTTGCAAGATTTTCTCTTGAGTTAATAACTTGTGTCTACAGTTGAGGTTTGATTTTCTGCGTCTCTTGCAGTAATCACATTTGGTTGAGAGTGCCCAGTATTGAAATTACTTTTTTAGGAAAATAGATTTTTATTTGATGAAATAAATTTTCATTCATCCATCGGGAATTATAATAATGGAGATTGGCGACAGAAGTTTCGAGGATGGGTTGATCATTCTCTTCTTCTGTTTTCTTAGAAAATTTAAAAGGGTGTATGGGTATCAGTCTCCCCTTCGTTACCGCATATTAATTCGCATACATAAAACCAACTATACTCAGTCTCATTTATAAATAGGCCAGACTACTCTCTGATTGGCTCTCTATAGTTAGTCAACATTTTCAACTCTCTCCTCACTCAAAACTAAAATCATTTTCCTTTATTGACCAATGAAAAACATTTTTAATGAATTTATTTTAATTCTTGTAATAATTGTAACCATTGACTCTCAATGGCTAACGATCCAACATTTTCATTAAAAGTCTCATTTTTACCGATTTCCAACGCTTCAAATGTTAAAAAATGATTTCAATACTAGGCACTCTCAACCATTTGTGTCTACAGGTTTTGATATTTGAAATAAACTTTAATTTCCACTATCAAAACCCATAAAGAGTCACGGTCTGCATATTTAGTATACAGACTACATATAATATGCAATGTGTGTCCTCCTCTAGCTACAGCATATGCATTGAGCTCAAGAAGGTTAAGGCCACATTGCAATGCATTATGATTTTTCCAAGGGCCTTTATTGATTATTTGAAAGTAAAGAATTTAGAATCCAATCTGGTAATATTATTTGCAGTGCATAAACCTTTTCTCTATGCTTATAACCGGTAAAAGTGAACTGTACCTAAATCTTTGCATAGACATATCCAAGAATTGTGTCACTACCTAATGATATTATTTCCATGAACTTGTATCATCATAGCTCTTTCTCAACAAAGAGGTAATTAATTCTTTCTTATTAGGAAACCGGTCTGTCGGCAGATAATTCGGTGAGGACATCCCTCGAGGCAACCTTCAACGACATTCAGCACAACGTCAAAGTGCAGACGACAGTCATTGATGAATTGTGGCCGAGGCTGGAGGAAATTGAGAATCGGCTACTCACGCAATTCGATGAAAACGATTACACTCTGGATGGCTACTTTAATAGAACTTCCAATGGTTGTCATAATAATGGCAGCGCTAGTCCAGCCCTCTCGTCGGGCAGTATACTCAACGATACCCCACTCAAAGGGAATAAACGCTCGTTGGGGAGTATTAGTAATTTATCCCTTATCATAAGTGAGTCGAAAGGTTATCCATTTATGTTGACGTATTTTTTTGGGTTCTATTCAAGTTCATTTAACGACTCACTGAATTTCCCTCTACAGATTCAAGTCCTCAGAGTCCAATTTCAACATCGAACCTTTCAAATATCCAAAAGACCAACTCCTCATCAACCGATGCACTCTCCTCAACCCCAGACATCATTAAGGCGACGAAGCAGTCCTTCCGGCGTGCCTCCAACGAACCCTTAAATGACTCCAAGACTTTGGTTGACTACATCGCCTCGCGCGACCTCAACCGCCAGACTCGAATTGAGAACGAGAATAACTATTTCGACACCTTCTCCAAGTACAAAACAGAACAATATCGCCTTGATGTGATGAACTCAAAGTTGACTGTGATAAAAGAGGCCTTACAAAAGTCACGATACACCCACAGTTCGATACCGCTGGGGAAGTTCAAGGGCGGCATCCCGACGCCGCTCATAACCCCGCAGATGCTGGCTTCCAAGATGCCCTCAAAGATTACGTTGGAGACGAAGGCGTCATTCAACAAGGGCCTGCCCAAGGCCAACGGTGACATGAACGAAAAGTTGGAACGAAAGGTCCTCAGGGTTCCGAACGTGGGCCGGCCAAAGATCTTTGGCGGCTCCATCGATGAGTACTACAAGGCGACCGGGGAATATCTTCCCACCACAGTGCACACTTGCATTGAGATCATCAACAACTTTGGGATGCACCATCAGGGCGTATTCCGGGTTCCCGGCTCCCAGCTGGAGATTAACGATATGCGCGCTGCCCTAGAAAGGGGCGACTGCATCCTGATGAATGGAACAGCTGAGGCTAGAGATATTAATTCCACGGCTGGGTTATTGAAGATGTACTTTAGGGAACTTGGGGAGAAACCATTTTCCTCTGCTGCTGTAAGGGATTTGGTTACAAATGACAAGATAAGTGAGTCTTATGTTACAACTATAAAATGGTTTTGTTCTCAAGAATTACTCTCTACATACCTTTTGATTAACAAATGATTCATTTCGACCAAATTTTTGAGTAGTTTGAGTGCAAATTGATTGGTTGGAAGGATCTCTCAACCAGTAAACATGTGTTCTTGAAAGTTTATCATGTTACAATGTAACATTATTGCATGCCTGCATATTGGAAATATGAGTTTAAAATTACCCATACACTACTTAGATAAACCTTTCGATCGAATTATCCTAATCTAGATATGAATTTTTAGAACTGCATAGAGTGACAATATGAGCACTAATCATTAGTAGAAAATCACACCAACTTGTTACAAGCTGAATAGCAATTTAAGCCAAGACAAAAAGTTCTAGGGCCAAGTCTAAAAAGTTGAAAATGTATATTTTTGTTTCATGTCTTATTTAGGCCTGTATAGTTGATTTCTCATCGACAGTCTTATTCTCAGGCTAGATAGACATTTTCTTAAAAGATTCCAAGGCTTCTCAACAAGCCTTTTGCTGATAAAAATATTCTCATCACGTAAAATGAATCACTACAATGGTTTTTGTGGTGTTGTTTGAAATTTGATTAAAAATGTAATTCATCAAAATAAAAGCATCCCAGTTAGGTAATCACATTTTTTTATAAATGCCTTTTATGCCACTTTTTTTTCTCTTGACTGCCTATTTTTGATTCAATCCGGTGCCTTATTTGGTTGCCCTACTTACTAGTAATTACTATCAAATTTGAATACAGAAACGATTCTTTGATAATTGAATTATTCAGATAAATTATTAACTCAAATTCTACTTATGAGTAGTGCTGATATCGTTGCTTTGTGCAGCTAGATCTAGCAATTTACCTCATCTAATTCGTATTCAGCATGATCTGAAAACCTTTTTTTTATTCAAAAAGCACTGGTCCCCTATCCAATGAATTCACCGAGGAAAATATTAAAATAGTTTTATTTAATCCGACTACTAACAAGTACACCCTGTTTATTAATATTTTATTAATACTTTCTTTCTCTTGCAGAATTTCGTGCAAACGCTCATGAAAATCTCTCGAGCTTTATAATCATTTCCGGGATCTTGAAGCGTCAACTTTCAGTGCCTGTCCATGTTGTCATGAGATATCTCTTTGCATTTCTCAATCAGTGAGTCAAACATTCCCAGATTACAATAAGATAGTGCATCCTTGAAACTCTAAATTTATCACATTTTATATACAAAGGAATGAGCTTATGATTGGTCTTGATTATTTCTACAAATTTTAATTTTCCAAAATCTTAAAACCGATGTAACTTTGACATTATGCACCCGAATTGCCCTATTTTTTTGATTTAAAAATAATTATCCTACAAAATTGAAAATATTTCAAAATAATGCACTATTCTCCGAGAAAACCAGTTAAAATATTTTTCTCAACTTTTAAACCAAGGAAATTTCAATCAAATATTGTTCTCGAATTTACCTCACTCTGAAGTAAAAATTACAAAAGTTTCAGTGTTTTTTTACCTGGGTGTGCCCGGGTTAAGAACGATCTGTAGTCAGTGACATTGATAGGGAAGTCGTCTTCATCTTCTGTTAAAAAAGTTTTATCATCCGTACGAGTCCTAAATAGTTTTTAGCGTTACCAGAGTTAGTCCCTTCTCTATGTTGCGCATAAAATGTGTGGTTAGGGTTAACCAATATTTTCATTTTTCAACAACTGTGGCATTTTTATGACTATAAACATTTCTTAATTATATATTCAACTCATTTGTTCTCTAAAATTTAGTTCTGAACAAACTTTCTTAAAAATTCTAAAATCATCTTTAAAATCAAGTAATTATTGACTGAAAGAGAGCTTGAAAGAGTGTTTTGAGAATGATCAATTTGAATGTGTACTTGTGATAAAAATAGCATATTTAAATAATAAATTCAATGAAATTTGATAAATTTTGTTTTTTAACTTGACACTCATCATTGAATGTATAATTTTAGATGACTTTTAGTTTTTATGAAAAACTTTGCTCAGGAGGGACTTACAACTTACATTTTTGACACGAATACTATTTATGAATTTAAACCTATTGAGAAATGCTACAGTTGCTGACTTTTGAGAAAGAAAGTATAAATATTGGGTAACCCTAATGTGTGGTAATGAAAAAAAACCAACCTCTTTTGATTTAAAAAATGAACTCGTTTGCTCACAAAATTTAAAAGTTACAAAACTTTCGTTTACAAAAAAATAATTCACCTTTACCAAGTAACGAGCTACTCATTATTATTACTAATAATTTTTTAGTTTCAATCACTTTCCATAGGCAAATCGATACCAGTGTAAAGTGCACGTATCCTCAATTCTTTTCGATAATTGCTTGTTGATAATCTCTATCCTCCTTTGCACTAAAAGAAAAAGGATGAAGAATAGGTTTCTTAATAAGCAATAAATTATCTTTAATCTCTCCAAAATCCCTAGTCCCAACAGCTGGAATGATTCATTCTAGGGCTGTGTGTAAGTAATTAAAATTATCACAAAAGTGAGAGATGTGCTCGATTCGTTCTCTTGAAACAACTTTAATGAATCACAATGTAGGGGATTATTTTTCGAAAAAATCGAAAATTGCCCAAGTAAAATAGACAGATGAAGATTGAAAATAGTCACCTTGTATAAAAGGCCACCTCGAAGAATCAGAATGCTTCATTATGTTACACCTCAAGAGGACTTTGTTATTACACAAGCCGTGCTAGAGACATGAAACCTTATGTGAATCTATTCCTGGGTAATATTTTGGAATAAAAAGTGTAATCATTTTTCAAATCTGTCATGTCTATCAGCGTGTCTAATTCAAAGGATTAGCATTTTCTATTCCTTCTGGAAAAATCTTGATTCACTCTAATGCGAAAATAAAGAAATGAAAGTATTTCTCCAAATTGAATTTTAAAATTTAAATATTCTTCTCTAGTAAATAATTCTATAAGCATACATATGGTTATATTTAATTTATTCTTGGATATATATGGATGCGTATAAATCTTTTTGGCTCCCCTGTATTTTAGGTAACTAAACCTCTTTCTTGAACAAAATTTATTCTACAAAGTTTATAATGATGAGTTAATTGAAGAATAAAATTTCCAGTGCAGATATTCAGTCGAGGTTGATCATTTTCACTTTCAAATTCAAATTTAGAAACACTTTTTCAATATACCTACAACCTAAATTTGAAAAATATGCCTTGTTGAAGCATATAAATTAATATAAAATAAATCAATGTTAACCGTTAAAGGCAATCGGCAGATTATTTGGGAATTACACTTCCTCTCCTTGAGTGCTTGCCAACATTGGTTTATTGTCTCTGTATGTTGCTCTCATATTATTCAAAGCTTTAGGGTTATAAACAAGTTCGTCATTTCCCAAACATTCGTCGATTGACCGCTATCTTCAAAATGATCAGGAGCATTCTCTCAATCTTGTCTGACGATGAATAGAACTCAGTAGTAAACCTTGTTTCCTTCTAGTCTCACAGAGTACTCTGATGACAACATGATGGACCCTTACAATCTCGCCATTTGCTTCGGCCCCACGCTCATGCCGATACCCTCAGACCTTGATCCAGTGCAGTACCAGACGAGTATTAATGAAATAGTGAAGAACATGATCATTTATCATGAGGAGATCTTTGACAAGGCCCTGCCTGGACCTAAATACGAAAAGTTCTCCACCAACACTTCTCCGTCGTCACATCGAATTAGCGACAAGGAATCAGATCAACAAAAAGTCTTTCAGTACTCCTCTTCAGCTCCACGCGATAACGGCATGGTGGACGCGTGCGGAGATCCGCCGGGCCAGAATTACCTTCGGAATAATTCTCATGAGTAAGTACTCCACTCTCGATACTTTAAAGTGTTATTATTAGGGCTACCCAAAAGACTATTTTGTTTCTTTATCAGTAAAAGTGTTTTAAATTTGCTTAGTCCTCTTGGTTGGAGATTTAGAAATGGACTTTTTGGTATTTTTTCCCTTTCAATGGGACAATTTTCATGGTTACGTAGCTAAAAAGTGATATTTTATTCCAATTGAACAACACTATCTCACCACTGGATATCTGTATCAACTTTCAGGTGTTTAGGAGATATGTCTAATTTAAAAATCCCTCATAAAGACCTTTCATTGGTTAACCCATAACATCTGAGACTAGTATACATTGTGTATATAATTGTGATCATCTTTTGGACGCATAGTTATGCCCAAGATAACAGAGCAAGCCTTTTACATCAGAAAAAATATTTAAAACGTTGTAACTATTTAATAATCTTGATTCTGATTCAATTAATGCCCAAATTTTATATAAAAGCCAACTTTTAATAATTTTCCAGCCAAAAAATGGACTAAAATCATCTTTATCAAGGGACTATTTGGGTAGCCCTAGTTATTATCAATAATCATATTTTTATCATCTCTTTTTGTCAATTTCCAAGCCTCTTTGTTGGACTTTAAGGCTTAGCTGACGTTCTCAACGTGAAAAAGCCTCCCCAAATTTTCTCTTATTCTTATGTTTTAACACATTTTTAAACTAATTATTCTGCCTATTTGATCGAGCTAACAGCCATAGAAAGTTCTGTAGTTTCTTCTCTATTCTTATAATATCACACAGGTTCACACTATATCAAGCCTCTTACAACAGTAGCCAACTTTCACGAAGCTACTTGATCCTACCTTCATTCTCACGCATTGTATTGCATAAGCCCCTTTTCCATAGACATTGTCTATTAGACGTATCAAAGACTAAAATAAGACCAGGCACGCATACGTGTTTCGAAGCTTCTCATTGGCTACTTTTAAGATAATATTTTGAGAAAACAATAAATAGTAGAAATATATTTAATTTTCAATTTTTGACATAAATGGCCATAAAATCGCTCAAACCTGATTGCATTTTGCTTACCCTATTTCCAAGGTACACTTGAGATCTGCTAAAGAGGCCTGATTTTAACAATTCAAAAAACAACATCAGTTTAATATTCTCAGTCTTACTGGTACCATGGATCATTTAAAGTATCTCTGATAAAGTTATTGATTTCTACATGCTCCATTTACTCGAGAAAGTTTTTATTTTTCAATCATAAAAAATCTCATCTTGTAATACTAACAGTAATAAAGCAAGACACAATTCAAACAAGTTCAACCACCATTCCTCATAGACTTATTCGTTCTTACAAAGCATTTTTATTAGACGCCAGAATTTACATTTTTTGGCGTCTTGAACAAATAAAATCTCCACCCCCTTCACAATAAAATACATTATCAATTATAATTTGTTAATGACCCAATGATTCTTTCATCCTGTGATTATTATTTGGCTAAAGTATAATTTTGGCGTGAACTAGCCATATTTCCAGCATTTCTGTGCAACGTATATTAATTTATAATCAACATTTCAATGACTATTTTTTTAGCTTTAGACGTAGTATATTCATTGAAATTTTTTTAGCTTTAGACGTAGTATATTCATTGAAATTTCATAATACCAATTTGGTATTACCAAACTAATATTTTAATTTTTTGTATAATATCTTCAAAAGCTATTGGCTCTCTTAAAATCTTATCCGGGAACAGTATTTTCTAACATTTTTTTCTAAATTAATATCATTTAATGGGAGGGATATTATCACTTGACCTAGGACTTTTATTTAAAATGCTTATAACTAACATCATGTGCCAGATTTAGGCTTGAAATGATTCTAATGAAATTATAAAACCCCATTCAGCTCTGCAGCATTGATGAAGATTTCAGAAAATTCATCTCTCCTAATGCGCAGTAGCCTCAAAGGCCCCAAGGAGAATCACCCCAACGAATCCTCTGACGACGAAGAGTACGACCAGGATGAATCTGAGAAGATTTCCCTCGACAACTTGGACATTGTCATGGACATCTTTGAGGCGATTTGCGATTTCAACGGTGAGTCCCCACTCTCAAATCACCCCATTAAGAGAGCATGTGTAATTGAGAAAGAACTTTACATGTTTCGTCATTCTCTCCACTGTCTGAGAATCAACAATCTCTCTCGTGATGCAATAGTCTCTCTCTAGCTGACTCAATATTACAATTTCAATTGTGAAATGAATTTCTTATTCTCTATAGATTTTAGACTATGAACCTCCAAATGGTCAGTGTAGGGTTAGGGTGTGTCGTTTTTATGCAGCTGGCTGAGTCTGTCCTTCCCATAGTGTACTTTTAGAATCCTTATTTTATGAATTTCATCTCATTTCTTTATTAAATTTAAAAGAGCCATCTGTAACTTCTAAAAGGGTCATTTTTCTTCTTCTTGTGATTCTCATCTAATTACAGGTAACACCCAACGTGAGATCTCCTTCAAAAAGGGCGATCAGATCGGCATCTATGGCCCAAGGAGTAATGACTGGTACGAGGGCTGTCTAGTTTACGACAACAAGTATGGCCCAAAAGGTCTCATCCCGAGGCTGTACGTTGCCCCTAAGGAGGTCATCGACAGTGGTGAGTTGAGCAAATACTCCACCCCGAGTGAAATGATGACTAGAAGCAACACCTCCATGCCCCCAGTCATAAAGACCCCTTTGAACGTGGAGCCTGTCGCTGTGGTCAGTAATATAAGTACAACAAATGCTCCTGCTCAAGCTAGCCTGGTTATGGAGACGTCGACGAATCAAGAGGTCGTTGTTGAGGAATCGGTTAGTGTGGAAGTCGACTCAAGTAAGCCTCTTTATACGGCCATCTTCAAAAAAATGTCTATGTGGGCCAATTAAAATCCTTCTCAATTAGTTTTGTTTTTAAATTTATATTCAACAATTTATATTCAATTTGAGACTCGTTTCCCGATGATATTCGGACAGTTTTCAATTTTTTCTTGAAAAACCTTCTTTCTAAATCTAAAAAAGAGATCACAATAAGAGTTTTCATTCTCGAAACACTGTCCCAAACACAAACATGAAAGAAATAAAGTACACTCTCTAAAACCTGAATAAGCTATGTAGCTTATTTGAAGAGTGATGTAACAGTTATCTGTTGATCTAAATTGTTACTTTTCACCAAGCAATTGAAGTAATCAAAAGTTATCATGTCACTAGAAATACGTGTTGTTCAGTGCCTCATTAATTGTTATGCCTTTCTTAACTATCAGCAAGAAATCTCTGATTACATCTTCAAGAATACTAAAAGGTTTGCACTATTACACAAAGATGTATGACCTTTAAGGGATTTTTCTAGGCATCAGGGGTTTCATAAAAGTCTTACTTTTATTGATATTTCTTCAAGATGTTACAACAGGCGTCCAGGTACTACACTTTTACATGTATCAAGATTTAATAGATATTGAATTCTATGATTATTAAAATTATCTTGTATATTCTTTTTTTCCTCTTGGTTTCTATAACCCCTCAGCATAGAAATCGAAATCGTTTAAAGATCCGCCAGTTGAGCATCTCCACCAGACCTTGATTCCACAAGGATTTGATTTGCCCTCTATATATTGTCTTACCTTGCATGATTCTGAGTGTCAGGACGCCTGGTGATACAAGATTATAAAGTTTTTATATAAAAAATTATCCAAGTTACCATTCAGAGGTAAACTCAGAATCTGCTCGATAGATTTTATTGAAATTCTCCACAAACATCAATTATGGGGTCGCGAGTGTTCCTAGCGACAATCCCAAGCTCTAGCGATCCCAGATCTATTTTAAATTGCGATCAGAATGCAGCATTCGTTCTTTTCATTTAACTCTCTACCTCACAACTAGACCTATCCATATCGAATTGTCGATTTCCGATTACTTTTATCGATTTCGATAATTATTTATCGAAATATTGGACTACACTTGAAATTTCAATCCAAAAAATCAACATTCAAAATGTTTACAGTCTCCCAGGGACAGAAATTTGACAATATGTATATCAACATTTATCATGCAAACCAGATAGTGATGAATCATCCAGCTTGAGTATTAGGAAAATTTACGATATTTATCGATATCGTTATCGGGTTAATGAATGTTTCGATAATACCGATATCGAGTCCTCATCGTATATCGATCGAAGATATGGACAGGTCTACTCACAAGTGTTCGAGCTTTACATTTTAACCTGCAATTAAATCTTTGTAAGAAGATTTTAACATTATAAGAAAGCTCTTGATTCGAGTTTTTAAACCATGTACCTTTTCTTAGTTTTTATTGGATAGAAATTAATTTAAAAAGGGAAAAACTATTGTGCATCTTAAGGAGGGTTAAGATTCTTTCGGTAATCTTCTCTCACACATGAAATTGATTAACAAGGTAGAGATAAATTTGAAATCGATCTGCTGTTGAATGTGTTTTCACATCGATACCTTGAGATGCACGTCTCTCTGTAGCTCTGCAACTCATTCATAGGGGCCATATACCACTCGAAATATTTCATTCGAGTCTATCCCTTACATATATATCTACAACCAAATATTTATATCATTTATTTTTCTGTAATTGTAATGCTGGTCAATTTTATTCTTTGGTACATTTTCTCTTGATGAAATCTAATTTAATATCTTGTCGAATTTAATAGATTGATTTCCATTGGTTGTTTTATTACAATGAAATTTGGACCAATCAGGATTGACTCAATTTTGTAGTAGAGTAATTTCTTGATTAATGATGAAACTATTGCACATCTCGTCTTGGTAATTTGAAATATCCGATGTAGTACTTTGCATAATTTAATTAAATAGATTTTTATTCGATTATGAAAGTCTCTAGGCAAACCAGTTTCCATTTGATTTATAGGGGTAAAGAATCTAATGCAGCTTCCTAAACGCTTACTTTTATTCACTAATCTGATACAAAATACTACTTGTTAACTCTTGGAAAAAGTCTAATATGAAAAATCGATTTTAAAAATTTGTGAAATATTTGAAATTCTCAAGATTTTTTGCATTCCCTTCTCATTTTGATGCATTAATCTATTCCTGTTTTGTTCGACTATTCTAGATTTATTAGGTCTGTCTTTTACAAAAGATGTCGGTAGCACCAAGTCTTGAAAATAGTGTTATTTAACCCGGATAAACCCCTTGTTGAAAATACTTAAATCCTTAAAACTCAAAATTTATTACATTTTATAGACAAAGGAATGAGCTCTTGATTGGTGTAATTATCTTCTCTTAATTATCTCTAGTTATAATTATACAAGTATTCAAAGTTTTGCTATCAGCAAAAATGCCATTTTAATCAGAAAAGTTTAAATTTTCTAAAAATCTAAAACCGATTTAACTTTGAATTGCCCCAATTTTTTTGATTTAAAGATGGTCATCCTAAGATTACTACAAAGTTGAAAATATTTCAAAATGATGCACTATTCTCCGAGAAAACAAAGTTGAAATATTATTCTCAACTTTTAAACTAAGTAAAAATCTTCAAGCAAATATTCTCTAATTTACCTCACTCATTATTCTGAATTAAAAATAACAAAATTGTCAGTGTTTATATACCCGGGCTAAGTAACATTGGCTTATATGTTTTCTAGAAGGCTTAATTCTGGAGATATGTTTAATCTCGCTACTTTGTATTTAGAAAGTAATCATTCAGCACGGAAAATCAAGAATTTTACAAAATGTTAATGAACCAAATTCCTTGTTGATTATCGAGATTAAGACCTAAATAATACAACTCTCATCTCTTTCCAATAGATACTCCACA
>JJOG01006432.1:0-15870 GCA_000715275.1 Gyrodactylus salaris
CTTTAATATGAATTTTTATGAATGGAGCCATGTAAGAGAATCTAAAAATTAGTTTTGAGAATTAATCAACGGACTCCGTATCAAAAAATTTGCAAGAGGTAAAACCTAGTTCATATTAAATTTTCAAATTTGGGCAGAGAAATAATGAAAAAATGTAGTGTGTGAACACTTGTGGGGCAGAGAGGTAAATGGAGAGGCTGAATGCTGCATTCTGATTGGTTATTAAAAATCGTGATTTAAGAGAGATCTGTGATCGTTAGAGCTTGGGATTTTCGCTAGGAACACTCGCGACCACATAAAGAATGGTTGTAGGAAATTTCATTAAAATCTGTCGGGTAGTTTCTGAGTTCATCTCTGATTTGTAACTTTTTATATAAATAGATTTTAATTTTTCCTTAACAATTAAAAAGTTTACCTAGGCCGTTCAATTATATTCTGATTAAAAAAGTAAGGCTATCGAGGACTTTAATAAAAGGATAAGGGACCGTTTGTGATAATTAAGGGATATACCGGGATGTGCAACGAGGAACTTTCTTCATAAACATTTAGCAAAGTTTCAAGCTCATAAATGGCTCATTCATTCAAAATGTCTCTTGTAAATAATCGACAAGTTGAGCTGCCGGTGCCATTTTCAAGACTCTATACTCAAGATTCTAGAGACTGGCATGAGTGAGAATAACTGTGATTAGAATGATTTTGAATTGGAGAACAAAATCCCCAAGAAAAATGTTGAGACACAATAGTCTGATATTTGTGTTCGAAGAATGGAAAGATGTATAATTCATGTCTGGTGATAAATGCATTAACTTATGTAGCTGACTGGTTTCCTTACAAGACTTGGGCAAAATATCTTGCATTATGCCTTTTAAAAGATGTCTTTAGGTTTTATGACTTGAAACTGAAATTGGTTGCAGCCATTAAAATCAGAAATTTATCCTAAGAAGAAGGAGCTATACTCAAGGCTCACCTGATCGTAGTTGAACGCTGTATTTTTAGCGTAGGAGTGATTGAAAATGGTCCAGTTTTCATCGTAATCCGACGTCAACATCGACCAGAGAGAGCAGGTCTTCTCGTCGACCTTATTCCGGGTCCTCTCGCGTTCACAATTGAATAGGAATGTTCCAAATAGCCCAGAATAACAATGAACGGCTAATTTGATCTGAAAAGAGATTCAACGTGAATCTTTCAAAGTAATTCTACAATATTCTTTTATTTTGGAAATAATCTTCTTTTTTTACCAGAAATATGCTCAAAATATGCTTTATTATGCATAAAATAATGATATAAATCGCGTCATACGAATTAAAATGAGAAGCCTCTTCAATGAAAAAATCTATGAGCTTAAACTTTGCCAAGAAGAACTATTTCTAAGATTAGTCATTCAGAGTTAAAAGCTGACAGGATGTTTTGTGGAGGTGAGCATTCGATAACCGAGAAATCTCATCTCGAAGAGGAAGGCAAACTCACGAGGAAGTTTTCATTGAACTCAAACTCATTCGGATATTGGCGGGTGAGCTGGAAGACGCAGTCCAGCCACTGCAAGAAGATGGGACTGCGCTCGTCCTGGCTGAGATTCCCAGTGCCGTTGCCGCAGCGATCCGCAAACTTGTGACCAAACATGAGCCATTCGCGTTCAATGAGGGTCTGAAAGCCCTTGATGCTCCGGTAATAAGGGTCGAGGAGGATCTCTGCCAGGGACACCAGCTGTGAGGTCCTATCCCAGCCGTCAGTACAGTGCACCATCACCGGTTGGCCGTAGATGTGGATGTTCTTGGAGATTTCCCAGGCGGTCTTGAGTAGCTGGCCAATGTAGGTTAGCCAGTTTGTTGTCTCTAGGTAAGAGAACCAGCTGGAAAGATTGATGAAAATACAATCATAATAATCAATGTTTCGATAATCTCTAGTCGACAAGAAATTTCGAAAATACCAACAAGCCTAGATAAAAATGAAATAACATAAATCTTAAGACGCTAGCCCTAGACCGTATTCACAACTTTTGGATGCTCAACCAAATGCGTCACAGGTTGAGCGAACATTTTCATTCACAAAAGCTTTTTAAGAAAAGAAACTTTCTAGACTGGAATAAATAAATTCTGGAATTAAAGGTCCAAACGCACAGCAATTAAATCGTTACTTACACAATTGTTACTTTAATTCCTATATAAAAGGACCTTGAAATAAAGTCCTAAAAACTTGATGTTCTACTAATCAGTAGATACTTTTTACTTGGTAATAAAAAAAGTTTAATCAATTTTCAAATTAATTTCTCAACACTGAAAATCGATGCTCTGATCAAGAAATTACATGTCAATCAAAGTACATATTCAGGACGTGTACTATCAACATTGATAGGAATTTTGAAAATCTGCCTTCTTTCTCTCGATTCTCTAATAGTCCCTAACCAATTTTCTTGTAGATTTTTCATAAAAAATAATACTTTATGTCTTGTTCAATAGATTTTGTACCTGTCATTATTTTTCTCACTTTTAGCTGATTTGATTAAATAATTTCCTGCAATAACTTCTTTAATGAGAGGTTTATTACATAAATTCATATTTCATAAGCCCCATATATAATTTTTTTTCCAGAGACATAAGGGGTAAAATGAAGTTGTTACACGTACATATACGCGTTTCAAAGCTTCTGATTGGCTACTTGGAAGATCAGATTTTAAGACAGCATAAAGAAGGTTCTGTGAAAATTTTTTTTTTTTGAATAGTTATCAACGGAGAGTGACTCACTTGATATTTGGCACCGACTCCACAAGGTTAATCAACTTTTCAAAGTACTGTCTAACATTGTGAAGGTTTGGCAAATCTTTGAATTCAATTTGACAATTGGAATAATATTCCGGATGCTCGAGGCCGCCCCCGCGCAGACGATTCAATTGGGCAGCACTATAACTCCGAGCGTCGATAATAATCAGGCCATTCTTGTACGTTGTGTCCTTGTTGATAACACGATCTGTGATTGGACAATGCATTAGCCAATGAGAGTTTAGCCAATCAAATCTAACCAGCAGTCAATAACTCACTTTCCTCTCTATCTTCAATGACGGATTGTATGACAGCGCCAATAAACTTTTCGTCATACTCATTTCTGGAGCAACTCAGGCCGATGCAGGGCTGAGAGCAACGCAATAACACCGCCCCAGTGTACTTTGACCGCCAGACGACAGAGGGAAAGCGATTGTGTCCACGAAAGTTTGACATTAGCTTGATGCTCTTGTCATCAGCTGATTTTGGCACAATATGAGACCTTGGGTAGGACTGACAGATCCTATGAGGAGAAAGATTACAACTATTTACAAATAAATTACTCACTAGTAGTAAGGAGATGCATTTTCTCCCTTTATTTCTTAAGAAGGACTTTTAAGTGATTCTAGCTGACTACAGTCCTAAATTTCTATAGACATTGGGCTACCAAGCACAATTTTTCTTGCATTGTGCAACTTAGAAGCTAGGCGTGGATAAAAGATCAGGATTTTGAATTGTCTAAAGTCTTGTCATGATTTTTCACTCATCACGAGCCTGGCTATCAATACAAATTTTCATCCACATGACTAATATATGGACAATTTTGAAATAAATTTAAATTTGGGTACATTCAGCAAAATTGAAAGATACATGTGTAAACTTGTCATCAAACATTCGAAGAGATGAAATTTGAAGCTTCTATCAATTAAGACGAAGTAAATTTATAATTGTTTATAGTTAAAAATAGTTCAAATGTAACCCAGTATTAATTTACATGTTAAACAATTTCAAGTTTTCTTTAAAATTGAATCAATAAAAGTCTCACTTGAAATCCTTATTAACTTCCGATATTGCCCATCCGTAGTTGAATCCCAGACGGAGGAACTCTTTGTGAATGATGCCAGCCTCTAAAAGATGGAAAATAATAAGAATTTATAGAAATTACCATTAGTCTGAAGCAGTGTATCCCTATCTCTCAGTAGAACCTGGTGCAAAGGGTTAGAGGGATCGAGAGATTTCTTAAATATTGAGGCAAAAATATCATCAAAGGGTGTATTAATGGTGAGATGCTTGGTGAGTCTCTTTGACCAAAGATTAGCAGAATTTTCCGTGTTGAAGGAGAGACTGAAAACACTAGCGAGTTTTGTGTAAATCTTTAAATTCAAAAGATTTGCTAATTCAACTTTGAATATCAAATTCACAGGAATGTTGTAGAGGAGGCTCTGGGTTTTTTTGCACGTTAGAGTGAAACGAAAATTCGTTTGATAGACGAAACCATTCACAATTGCATCATTACACAAGACTATCTCGCCCGGTATGAGCCAACTTAGATTATCATTATTAATCATGATTTTTCCATCAAATAACTCGACAATTCAGTTAACATAATAAATGAGGGAATTTTATAATTTTTGAATCATTGACACAAAACGTGAAATTTGATCGGTTTTAACAATAATAAAAATCACTTTTCAAATGTACTTTTATCATTTTGATTTGGCAATGGTATGAAATTCTATTACAGATCGAATAGAAAATATATTTTTGCTCTCATCGTCCTCTTCTTCATATACTTATATCTTCAACGATCCCCTACGGATGCACTGATTAAAGAGTTCGAACCAATTTCAAGTAATTTTCTTCGTTTAATCATTCCATAAAAGACGAAGCTTTGAAAACAGCTACTATTTTCCCAAACTCACGGAGTGATCACATCAAAAATGCTATTGAAAATTCCTGGAAAGCATACAAATCGTATGCTTGGGGCCGAGACGAGGTCAAAATTATCTCTAAAAAAGGTTCAACCTGGATGAATTCAGCTCTAACAATAATTGACGCACTTGATACGCTACAACTGGCCGGCTTCCACGAAGAATACAAGAAGGGAAAGGAGTTTTTCATTGAAAATATCAAATTCACCACGGATAATGACCACGTGAACGTCTTTGAGACGACAATACGCATTCTAGGCGGCCTACTGGCCATTTATCAATTCGATAAGGACCCTGGGATTCTCGCCGAGTTGAATCTCCTCGGGAATAAGCTCGCTCATGCGTTTGACACACCGAAAGGGATTCCCTACTCGGATTTGAACTTGCGCAAAGCCCAAGGTCATGCACCCTCGTGGACCTCTTATTGTAGTCTCTCTGAAATGTCTTCTGTGCAATTGGAGTTCAATGAGCTCTCAAGGTTGACTGACAATTACAACTTTACAGTAAGTTTGTTAGTTAATGAATCGATTGAACAATTTAACAAGCATTTAGTTACTGAGTCTATTTTTAATAATCTACAAATTTGAGAATATTCTTCTAAAAATGAAATTTATTCAATCTAAATAAATTCTAACGTCAAATACCATGTAGAGAAGGAGTAGTTAGAAAATAATCAAATGCTTCTTAAATTGATGATTGAACATTGTTGAAAGAAAGTTCAAAATGCTATTAACTAACCTCTAAGTTTTCGGCTGGAGGGAATATATGTTGTCCTGATTTGCTTATGAGGTTTTGAGCGTTAGGTTTATTCAACAAATGAACCTTTCATACATGAATGAAACTGTACGCCATTCTTTCACAAAGTCACACTCTTGACACCCCTAGAAGTTAGAGCAAAAGTTGTAATCTTTATAGAAGGAAAACCCTATGGAAATATACTTTTCTGGTAGCCTAGTTATGATATATTTTGTAGAAGCTTTCAATGCGTGTCATAAATATTCTCATAAAGAGACAGGAGGAGAGAAAGTCATATCTCTTACCAATTATGGTTAGCTGTGATACGGGGATTGAAGATCCGAATAGTCCCATCTCTCTAGGATCCCGTGGAGATAGCTTCTATGAATATCTCTTGAAGATTTGGATTCAGACCGGGAGGACGGTTGATCGACTCAAGAACTCTTATATTAAGTCCATTACTGAGATTCAGGAACGTCTCTTGAGATACTCCAAGCCGAACGGGTTTGCCTTCATTGGCGAGATCCTACGGTCAAATGTCTTTCATCCGAAGATGGTGAGTGAAGCTCCTAAGAACTGAGTCAAGACTCGTTGAAACTGAGGAAAAGGCGAATCTAACTTGTAATTATCATCAGGTCCTGGCTATTTCAGTTTCTTTCTAAATAGGCATTTGGTAGTCCTACTTATAACTATTCTTAAACCCCCCTGTGCCTGATTTTTGATTTGAAAGGAGTGTATTTGAAAAAAGCGATATCAAGTGCTTGATAGGGCACTGCTTTTTGATTTTACCTCTTGGCAGATTTTTAACACATTAGAGTTTCGATCATAGTATATAGATTTTAAGCGCACGAAAGATGGAAATATCCTCAGAATTAGTTCTTCATCATATCTAAAGCAATTCCCCGTGATCTTATTTCAATAAGCAGTGCCCTAGTGTCCCCCATGAGGTTCATAAAAGATGGCGGGATGATGTTGATTTCGAATTGCATTAGTTTAGTTTTGGCTTCGCCAAGTGTGAGCCCAATTAGATGTAGCTGGTTACTTGTGTGCTGTAGAAGACTAGTTAGGACCTGATGATAACTATTACTGGCCTATCCTCTTTTAATTTTTAAATTTATTAAATCAAATATTTCTAAAATAATTGATCTCTTTTGCCCCCCACATTCTTTTATTTATACTCAAGTACACAATGACTAGTATTTTAATTATCAAGCAATTATTGTAAAAAGTTAGTTGAAAATTATCCAACTAGACTACACTACTACTATCTAGTAAATTGGTTAAAATTAAAATAATGAATATCACCTAGGACCACTTGGTGTGCTTCCTACCAGGAACCCTGGCATACGGCACATTGCACGGCATGCCTAGTGCACATCTCGAATTAGCTGAAGAGCTCATGAGGTCCTGCTATCAGTTGTATAATCAGACCTTGACCGGCCTCTCCCCGGAAATTGTTTTCTGGAACATTGAGCACACAAATACCTCCAACTCAGATAAAGATTTTTATATTAAAGTATGTTCATTACAATGATCTCTTGATTCCCAACGGGCATATTAAAATGAGAAAAAATCCCTTCCCCCACCCTCGTATCTTTATAAAAACCAAGATGGCGGACAGGAGTTCTTGGTTTTATTCACAAATTAAAAAAAACTCTTTAGTTGAAGCGCATTGAACTGTTTTGCATTTCATTCAATGATATCGTAAAATGAGTATTATCTAGAAGTAAATTTTCAAAATGGCAGAAAATCCCTAATATAACTTCTGACTAAGGCTGTTGTTGAAGAATAAGCTTAAAGTTTTAAATTCTTTTTCTTAATATAGAAATTGATCGAGGATTTTGTAGTTTTTTACAATTTAATTACAAGGGAAACTCGTTGGCAAGAACCATTCCTAGACATGTTTCGACCTATCAGGTCTCTTCAGTAGGACTATGTTCACCGAACTCCTGATTAAATTGAATTTTAGAACACTACAAAATCGTCGATAAATTGCTATACTACATTGTTACCGAGTTCGAATCTCATTCAGGGGTTCGGTGAACCTGATAGGTCGAAACATGTCTAGGAATAGTTTTTGCCATATTTCAAGTCATTAATTAAAAAGCTTAAAGTCTTATGACATTTTGAAAGCGTGTATTTCTCAACACGTTCGCCATGATTCTCTTTGTATTAGAAGGAGTTGTCTTTATTTTCTCTCAATGCATTTTCAATCAAAAATTACTAATTTTCTCATTGAAGCCTCAAGACGCTTTCAACATCCTCCGGCCTGAGACGGTAGAGTCCCTTTTTTATCTATATCGTATAACGAATAAGCAAATCTACAAGACCTGGGCATGGGAAATCTTCAGGGCCTTTGATAAGCACTCCAAGGTCGATCCTTACGGCTTCAGCGGTCTCAGCAACGTCGAGGATCTCCACCCGGGCCGTATCGATAAGATGGAGAGCTTTTGGTTTGCAGAGACCCTCAAATACTTTCTCCTAATATTTGATGACGATGTCTATTCAAGAGTGAAGCTGTCAGAGAGCATTTTCAACACTGAGGGACATCCGTTCAAGTTATCCTTCTCTAGCGTGGAAATTAACAAGTGGAAACGGGCAATGGACCTTTCCATGATCTAAATGATCCTCATAGTTTTGTAATAAGAATACTTTTTATCTGTCCTTTATGATTTGAATATTAATTTTGAAAAGATGTCTTGATAAAATATATTTTTCTCTTTATTCAATCTTTGCAGACAAAAAATATTATGAGCGATTAAAGCCAAAATGAATATTTTCTACCTATTGCAGAGTTGTAACCTATTTAATTTTTTTAACAGCCTTGATAAAAATCACTTTAAATTATTTTAATTGTCTTTTCTGGATGAATTCCGAGTAGTGATGCAGATTTGAATGAATTCAAGACTTTCTGCTATATAGTGAGAGAAAATAGATTCGCTGTATTAATTTCTATTATACACGTGCCTACTTCCGAGTAATGATACATGTCATTCACCCGGAAGGTTCGATAACTTGATTAAAATTAACAGGATCCATGAAAAAATCAAATACACCAATAAGAAGAGAAGATGTAACTCTGAAAAGAAACATCAACAGGAAGAAGACATTCACCGGACGCTTTATTTCAGATTCAGCCCAATGGCTTTCAAGATTCGTCTCGTTATAGGCATGCGCAAACGAATAAGTATAATCTCACGTCTTGAAGAAATCCAACCGCATATGACAAAACTAAGAACAGTGTTAAAAGAAAATGGTTAGCCAGAAAGACATTTTATTAATTTGAATGAGAATCAAATTAGGACGAACGAAGAAGACAAGACGACAGAAGAGAATCGAACAGAGGAACGGACAGGCGAGGAAGAAAGGATCACTCTCAGACTGTTCTACAAAGGTTCTCGAAGGATATCAAGAGAGGGTTGAATAATCTAATCAGAGAAAATCCTAACTGAATTCGGTTGTCCATCGTTTTCATAACAAAATTATTATTTAACTTTATCTACAAACATAAAATGCTCGTAGAAGAGAACAACAACATAGTCTACAAGTTCAGCGAAGAATGTGGAGTGAACTCCTATCCAATGCAAACTATGTAGAACAGCAGGGATTGCGTCAAAATTCAGTGTTTAAAACAAAACCCACGAATGATCTGCTCAATCTCAGAATTATTGAGAAGTTCTACATCATGAGACTCGGACCCTAACTCTGCAAACAAGTCAACCATATTAAATTTCTAGAAATACGATGGCCAATTTAAAAGTTTTTTTCTTTCATACTATCCTTTTAACTATTTTGTTGACAACTTAGAAGAATTCACAATTTTACAAAAATTGAGAACAAATTTTGAAAAATGTTCATCAATCTTCAACCCTCAGAAGAACTGACGATTTTAGTAGTAATATATATCTTCTTCTTTCTATAAAAATTATGGATTATTTCCAAAGTTATGCTAACATTTAAAACTATAAACGTCACTATTAAACCGAAAATATATAAAGTTATTCATGAAGAAGTGATATATTTTGCACGAACTTCAAATTTCTTCAATCAATCACGGAAAATAAAAGGATAAAAAAATTTACATTCTGAGATACTTGAAAAGATTGATAGAAGACGTAACTGTTATAAAATTGAGTTAAGCGAAGAATATTCTCGGATAGTAGGAAGGAGATAATTGCTAATTGAGTTTGATATCGAGGTGAAATTCTCAGTCATTATAGAAAAGAGATGACCCGAGGTTCGGAAAGACAATAAGTACTATATTTCGGGCATACTGGTCACGTCAATACATGCCATATAAATAGGTTACAAGGACTGGGTGAATAAATCTGATTGGTTCTGCTCTTTTTCATGGATACTAATTAGTTGGCAGGGATCAAGGGTAATTAGCAAGTGTTAATAAAGTACAATTATTGTGTGGAAAGGAAATCAGTGATTTGATAATTGTCATCGATTCTTCTTTCTCTTCCTTCTACTCTGGTTGTTGTTAGGTGAAGGGGTTTCAACTGTTTCGATCACTCTACTCTCTGTTATTGTTGCTGTGGTCGGCACCGGTTGACTTGTTGGCCAGGGTAGGTTCAAGGTACGGACGAATCTTTTCTGGACACAAAGGGAAGGGCTGTATTTTTTTGATGAAATATGCCTCTGCTTTCTGGAGCTTCACTGTGTTGTTTCCGTTTGTTTTACATAGGATTGAAAAGTTTCGGGGGAAACACTTTTTTCACAGATCTGGACGTGGGATCTGATTGCTGTTTTTCCACAGTACAGATGTTCATTGATTCGTTCCTCTAAACGTCTCGTTGTGTAGCCGATGTTCTCTGCTTTGCATTCACACTTGAATTTGTATACAACAAAATCGTACTCAAAACAAGAAGAAATTTCAATATGATTCACAAAGATTTACAGGAGAATATTGAGCAAGCAATTATCGGCCACATAAGCAGAAAGTTGAAGATAAGAATTGATCAACTTATTAAATGACGAAATTCTTCAGCACAAAAGGATTCACAGTGGATTGTTCTAGATTAAAGATTTTATCAAGAAATCCCTACGAAGATATACTCGAACTAAACATAAAATTAAATTTCAATGCCGCACTGTGCAAACAACAAAGCTACATACATACTCTTATTCTTCAATGGTCAAGATAAAAGTTTTTTCTTTCAAGGGATTTATTTTTCATTCGATTCAATATCAATATTTAACCGTCAATTATATTATAACATAAGAATTCGTATAAACTAATACTACCGTTAATAACAATTTTCAAGATTATTTGAAGATTACTGGGCCTCTAAAGAAATTACATTGTTATGGAGATAGTTTTTTAATCTTAGAGTTGATCTGAAAATAGTTCGATATTCTAACTTTGACGTACGGATTACTTTAACCAGATTTCCTCACAAGCTTAATTTAAGCATGATGTCTATTAAGACGAGTTCATTGAGAATAAGTTTCTCGAGCTATAATCTTATTTTGGTTCAACTGATTCCGGAAAGGGGATTTCAGAATTCAAAATCTGGAAAAATCTGGCTGATATTGACTACAAATAGGATATGAAGATGGCAGAAAATCCAAGGATTACTCTTCGTGAATTGTCAACAGAACTCAATTGTTCATTAGTGTGAGGTTTTAGTTAAATCGAAAATAAATTAACTATTTTTATTGAGTACCATTCGAAATCCCTTGGTTACGTCAATAACCTTGATTATTGGATCCCTATCAGACAAAAAATTAACAGTCTGATGTGATAATCTCCTTTAAAGGTATCAAGAATGTCCATTTCTTGACAGGATTATTACGTGTGATGGATTCTTTACGGGAATAATACACTTAAAAAATCCTGGAAATTCCAATCTAATGGTGACCTCTAAAAATCGGTTTCTGAGGAGATTTGAAGGGGATAATCTAAAATGATTTGATGCAAATGTGCAAAGAATAAACCCAGTTGATCTCAAATTTAAAATTTTGTTAAAAAAATCCAGGAATAAAGACCAGTAAATGCCAACAGAGTGAGAGATATAGTTAGCAAGACAACGCATGTGTCTTTACAAACGCGAAAAAAATATTTCTGACTTGGATTGTGAAACCTTTTTTTCACCCTCCATTTTCTCCTGACTTAGCTCCGTCAGATTTTTATCTTTCCGAGATCCTTTTTTATAAAATTCAAAACAAGATAGCAGGTTGAAACTTGAGTAGAATCATATTTAAGCTCAGAGAAGTCATACTTTTGGGAGAATGGAACGAAAAAGATTTCTGGTTGGAAAAGTGCTTTTGAATCAGATGGAAACTATTTTTATTGTCAGTAAAAGATTTTTTGTAGAAAAAAGGCTATTTAGATCTTACTTAAAATACGACATTTCTTTCCGAAAAACCTAATACTTTAATTTTATAAATTCATTGAAGATGTTCACTTCGATAAGAATACGTCGTTTTACTCTGTCTAAAAGAATACAATACAGTCATTATTGTAATTAGTCCCTGAAATTTTCACACCCTCTCCCCAGGGAGTAGATAAATTGTCTACTCTTTTGCAGGTTCAAACATTTTCGGCCATAGTATTATTGAGTAGTATGATGATTTTTTTTTCTTAACCTAAAAATAATACTTCATGAAAAATGTATCAAATTAAAAACAAAAGACTAATTTAAAATATTTTACATGTCTTTCTTGCTTTTGAATTTTAGTTTACTCAAGATCTTCATGAACTCAGTGTAAGACACATATCGATCATTCTTAAAATCATTGCAAGAAGCTGTATGAGTCATGTTATCAGGTTTGAAAGTATTGGAAGTATTAAAAACACTCATAAATCTTCTCTGCAACTCAACGGGACTGAGCTCGTTGACAAAATCTCGAATTATTTTTGAATTTTTAAAACTAAGCACTTTTAAAATAAATAGAAGTGAAAAGCTTTATAAATAATTTGTAGTAAAAATTAAGTATCATTCGAGTGCATCTATATTTTCTATGTATGTTACTACTCATGCATGATAAGACGAATCTTTTCTCATTTGGCTGATGTCAAAAGTGCATTCAAAAGGTGCACTTTTACTTCTGATAAGCAGACTGTTGTACAGGAAAATTGCAACTACATGACATTTCAAGAGAAATTTGATGACAATGTATTGAATTATAATCAAACAATGGAAAAAAAAGATTGATGTAAAGTTGAAAGTAGACTTATTAGTTCAGCTTTATTCTAGATTTTATTTCTAGTTTAGTTAGAATCCGAGTCTCACTTCAACATAATCTGTCAGCATAGTAAGCCTAGATTTTAGAGCTTTATCATTTTTAAATACTTTCGGATCAGCCCATATTTTGAGAAACTCTTAGTTTCAAACCTGAAAGTATTTTGAATATAATAAATATTGACATAAAATTGAGAGTAGATCATCTTTATATCAAAATTTATTTTGCTCAGATCTAACCAATTAGTTGCTCTGTTCTTAAGACTTCTTAAACTCTTATTCACCTTTATTTTCATTCAAAAATCTTTTTTAGAGACTAACTCGAAAAAAGTCTCTTTCAATAACAATCTCATCTCAAATTTCGTGTTTCAAAAGAAAGAACAATTTTTCTGATTGCTGATGATTCAGAATTTTCAGTATTGTTGATTCCTCACCTAAAGAATCGTTGAAAGAAATGTTTTTTTCTTACTTTTGAAATTAGAGATTAGATTGTTAATGTACGAAAAAAAAGTGAATAAATAAAGTGAATTCAAAAAAAATATTTTGGCCCACTCTAGTGTGAAAGTGTCACTAGTTTCACAAGGGGACTAAAAGTATTAAGTGGATTTTTTTTCAATTTCAATCTAGTCGTATGAAGGCAAAAGACTCAAAAGGTACAGTAGCTTGCGTTACTTTTATGGAGGGTTTGAATAAATTCTCTAAATAAACGATTCTCATTGGTTTTTTTTGTGTTCTTAATTTAACAAGCCAAAGAGAATCATTTAAAATGTATTCAAACCCTTCATAAAATAAGCGCAAAATGAAATTTAATCAAGTTACTGAACCTTTTTGGTGTTCACATGTATTTCAATTAGGTCCATTGGGATTTTGTTATATTTGGACTTTGGTAATTACAAAATAATGCAAATACAACTTAGTCATTGAATCTCAATGAAAGTTCATAAATCAGGCTTGCAAAGAACGTGGAAAAAGGGTAGGACAAAAACAGTGAAACAATGAGAATATTGTTTAAAATAAATGAAAAATTGTAAATTGAAAGAACATGTTTTTTGCTTTATTTAAACGATAGAGGAACGAATTTTACCTCCCTAAAACGGGGTTGTGATACATCGCTTGATTGAGATTGTTTAGATACAATGAAAACTCTTTTTAAAGATTTTATTATTTAAAGATTCTCATTTCTTTTCTGCAAGAAAGAATGTTCGATAAGTTTTCAACAAATTTATTGCTAAGATTACCCGTTACAAATATAATTTCTTCAAATTCCGGGTACTACACAAGTCAATTTGATAACGTAAAAATGAATACATAGAAAAATATCAATTTGAAGTTGCACTATGGCTATTTGGTATCTCTGACAAGTCGGTGACAATAAAAAAATCTCATTTAATGTTTATAAATCAGCACATTCAGTTTGTAAACCAATATTTAAAGTTCTATAAACTTGATTGGTTTATAATTTTCTTTTCTAAGAAAAATTGATAAACATTGTTCAGACAATCAACGTGCAATGATAATAAGATTAAGAATAGAGCTTTATTTATTTACTTGTACGGAACTTCATTTTCTCAAGGACTGAAAAATTAATATTGTTGAAAGACTACTGAGCTTCTAGAGAATCATATTCAGTTAGAGTTTAATATTAACATATTTTTATTATTGACATGTTCCCGTACACTCGTTGATACACAGTAGATTGTTCTAAATTCAAGATTTTATCAAGAAATCCCTACGAAGATATACTTGAACTGAACATTGAAGAAAAATTCTATATTATGAAGTTCAAGCCCACACTGTTCAAACAACAAAGCTTAACACTCTTAGTCTTCAATAGCCAAGATGAAAGTTTTTCTTTCAAGGGATTTATTTTTCTTTCGATTCAATATCTATATTCAACTGTCAATATTATTATTACATAATAATTAGTATAAACTAATACCACCATTTATAACAATTTCAAGACTATTTGAAGATTACTGAGCCTCTAAAGAAATTTCATTCTTATGAAGATATGTTTTTAATCGTAGAGTTGATCTGAATATATTAGTTCCACTATCGATATTCTAACTTTTACGTATGGATTACTTTCACTAGATTTTCTCACAAGCTTAAATAAAGCAGGATTTTTAATAGGACGAGCTCATCAAATTTGGTTCAATTTTTTTTAAACGCCACTCAGTGTATGAACAAAACATGTGAATTTTTTGTAACGATGGTTCAACAGATTCCAGAAAGGGGATTTCAGCATTTAAAATCTGTAAAAGTCTTTCTGATATTGATATGAAGATAACAGAAAATCCAAGGATTACTCTTCGCGAATTGTCAATAGAACTCAACTGTTCATTGAGTACCATTCAAAGTCATGCGAAATGACTTGGTTTCGTCAATTAGCTTAATTATTGGATCCCTGTCAAAAAAATGAACAGTGTGATGTGATAATTTCCTTAAAAGGTATCAGGAATATGCATTTCTTGACAGGATTATTACATCGATTCTCCACGCGAATAATACTCTTAGAAATTCCTGGTAATTCTAATCTAATGGTGAACCCTGAAAGTATTTATGAAATTCAAAACAATGAAACTTGGGTAGCATCATATTTCAGCTCAAAGAAGTCAGACTTTTGGAAGAATGAGATGAAAACGATTACTGGTAGCTGGAAAAGTTTTTTTGAATCTGATGGAAACTATTGATATTGTCAATAAACGATTTTTTGTAGAAAAAAGGCTATTTAGATTTTACTCAAAACACGAAATTTCTTTCCGAAAAACCCAATTTAAGAATAGGTCGTTTTACTCTATAATAATAGGAGATTACCAGAAATAGCAAGGGATTATAAAAACACCAACATATTGGAAAATATGACAAAAATTCAAAGTACAAAAAAATCAAGAATTTTTGTTCTTTAAAGTTCTGAACAAAAACAAGCATATTTATGACAAATTACAATTGAAAGCAATAACTAGGGATACCAAATGCATATATTTTTATTTTTTGGTATTTCAATTCTCTTGTTTTGATAATGTAGAAAAACTAGTCAAAAGTTCGAAAAAAGTTTCATAGCAAAATATGTATATGCATATTTTTTCATATTTTCTATGGAAATACATATTTTTAATACGATCTCACTTTTTAAGTTTTACGATTTCTGGATTGAAAAACATCCTTATTAATAACACATTTGATAGTCTATTGACCATTTTTTATAACACATAATCTATAATACACATCCTTTATGCGGCATAATCTGTGAAAAAA
>JJOG01006434.1:0-16650 GCA_000715275.1 Gyrodactylus salaris
TTACTACTCAAAACTCTATGGAAAGTATTTTTTGAATTAACTTTTTCATCAAAATAAATGGTGTCATATATGTCTAGAATTGGTTTTTCATCACGAATTTAATGGTGTCATTAAAAATACGATAATATTGCTTCTAATGAAAATAATTTATTATTTTTTTAAATTCAAAATTCAGGAAATATGAAATCATAAATGAAATATTTATATAGGACATATTGAATTTTTCTTGTAAAAATGAATCATTATATCGTCGAGGGTATATTCACCCAGAATAACGCTTTTATTTTTTTTAATAAAAAACTCCTGCTTGGCTAAGAAACTAAAAAGTTTTTATTTGAAACTTTTTTTCAAATTATTATTTCAACTTTTGATTTAGACAATCGATGTCGTAACGTGACTTTAATAATTAAATTTATCGAAATAACGCATGACTCTGCATAATTTAGTGTTTGATATTTGTTTAAGTTGAGCTGTATTCCAGTAAATATTTCGGCTATTTAATCATAAAATGTTTATGCGCCCTTGAGAAATAAATGCGTAGAGTTGAACCCTGAAATTTGTTCATCACTCAAAAGATACAAAAATTTACAAGTTCTTAAGCAATTTTTAAAAAAATTAAGGGTTCGATTGAAGATTTTATCCACATTTTACAAACTTCAAGAATGTTCTATTCTATCAAAAGAGAATTACGCCGTCTTTGAGGGAGTAGCTTCAATTAAAAAGTGAATACTTTAAAGTCATAAATATAAAGAGGATACTATATTAAAGAAGGGATCATTTCTAAAAAGAGAAATCAAGTCTCCATAGCAGTATTGAGCTGGTCCTTTTCATTACCATTTAACTCGATTTGGCCATCTGCCGGATTAGAGGCGGGGAACTTCTTACTCCACTCACTAATGAGGTATTCCAGCTTTTGTATTTGATACATGCTACCGTAATTAACTTCAGGCTCCTTTTGTATTTTGTTCTCGACGTTAAGCGTCACTTCTTCATCATTCTTTGGTTCATTCCAAAAGTAACTACCATCAACAGGATTATACTCTGAGCGTTCCCATAGTAATTTGAAGCATTTGTTAAGACGATTCGTTACAGTTTGGAGGCGTGCACAATAGATTCTCGATAAATCAGGAGCTTGTAAAACAGTACCACTAATTACGTAATAATAAGCGAGCGGGGTAACTTCTGTAGGAGAGGTTCTATATTGCTTTCTAATGACGAAAAGGACCGGCTCTTGAATATGATGAAGGTAATATTCAATTCCAGTCAGATTGACTAATTGTTCTGGATTTAAACGTTGCATTCTAATGACTTCATTATTACATTCCCGGTCGTAGAAGGGATTGGTAAGATTGCAAAAATATTCTAATATATTAGCTGCTGAAAGATATCCACTAAGAGCTGGGTTGTCCCAGGAAATTGTATAGGGATTTGAGGAATTGATCATTTTCTAATTATTATCGTGTCACCCTCTCTCTTGTCCTTGAGTTGTCGACGAAAGTATTGGAATTTGAGAACGAATTTATGTGTGTAATAACCGCAAAAGAAGCCAGAACCGAATGTAAGAAACAAGAGAATATTTGAGTAAGGATCTGAATGGCCCATTAAAATTTAAATAATTTACAAAATTAAAAAATAAAAGAAAACATGAGTAATTTTTTACTTTGTTTTAAAAGTCTAAAAAACTGGCGCTGAAAAATTACTCATTTATCTTATGATCGAAATCTAAATAGATTTGTTTGTCATTATATTTAATGAAATCATCTGCAGTCTATAATCCTTTTGGAATTAATGAAATCTATTTAGCCGTATTGGTGAAGATGCGCAAGATATCCTAAATCAATTATGGCTCAACACCAAAATTGTGATCTTACAATCGTCAAGGTGAGTGATTGGATTTTTCATTTTCTCAAAGGTTGCCGAAGACGATGCTGCCAAGATTGTTCGTTCACGTATGGGAATTAAAGTCAAGGAATTCCTCTCCTCTCTTGGCGTCCTGCAGGACTCTGATATTTCGAGTGAAGAAGGAAAGTTCATTTGGCCCAAGCACACTGCCCGAGAGATTAGGGATTACTCTGAGATGGTCTACCAATACCCTTCCTCTGAATCTCCATGGTCTTTGCGCTTTAAAGCCCTTGGATGCTACAAGTGAGTGGAATCTTGAAAAAATTGTAACTCTCAGAAACTATTTTCTCACAGATAAGATTTTATGCTTTTGAGAAGAAGGGCCCAAACTTTCATTTTACAATCTATACTGGCCTTTGAGTAAATTTTATTATCACAAATTTTGCTCAATAAATCTGAAAAGGAGCCAAGTTCTTCACAATTCTAAGAAAATTTTACGGTTTTTGTAATTTTTAACATTCTTTACAGAACTTCGGCTTTTGAAAATGAAAAAGAGGTAAAATCTCTTGTCAGCAACCAATCTATTGAAGAGGAGAGAGTTAAAAGCAATAACAACAATCAGATTTTGAACGAGAACAAGCAGCAAACCAATGGCAGAGTCGATAAAAGGTCCAGCCAAGATCAAAAGTTTCCATCTGAAAAGGAGAAATACTCAGATCTCATGGAAGATCTCAAATTGAGCGACAGTGACGACGAAAAGAGCAGTTCGATAAGCCCGAAGAAGGAGAACCTCCCAGCCATAAACTCTTCAGAGACGAATTGCCCAACTAAAAAGAGCCGTAGTAAGAACCACAGGGAGGACCGGAAGTCGAAAAAGTCTCTGGAAGAAAAGAGTAAAAAGATTCTCCTCCAATCTGCCCAGGAAGAACGCAACGAAGACGATTTGAAGATGAATAAGGCCTTTGAAATTCTGAACAAGACCTCTCAGTTGTTGGCTAAGAAGAGTAAACTCATTGAAGAGCTCATTAGCCCACTCCCAGATGTCTATAGGACCTTGGAAGTAGAGGTTCCGTGCCCAGTAGAGGAACCTCTCGTTGTGGAGCCTCCAGTTAAAAGGGAACCTCTCGTTGTAGATCCTCCAGTTAAAATGGAACCTCTCGTCGTGGAGCCTCCGGTCAGAAGGGAACCTCTCGTTGTGGAGCCTCCAGTTAAAAGGGAACATAACGTTGTGGAGCCTCAAGTTAGAAGGGAACCTATCGTCTTTGAGCCCCCTGTTAGAAGGGAACATATGGTCGTGGAGCCTCCAGTTAGAAGGGAACCTCTCGTTGTGGAGCCTCCAGTTAAAAGGGAACATCTTGTTCTAGAGCCTTTAATTAGAAGGGAAAATATGGTCGTGGAGCCCCCGGTTAGAAGGGAAAATATGGTCGTGGATCCCCCGGTTAGAAGGGAACCTCTCGTTGTGGAGCCTCCAGTTAGAAGGAAACCTCTCGTTGTGGAGCCTCCAGTTAGAAGGGAACCTCTCGTCGTGGAGCCTATGACTAAAAGGGAATCTCTTGGTCACAATCAGCCCAAAGCAGTAGAGAAAAGGAAGAAGAAGAGAGGCAGTAGCTCCCATTCATTTCTAATACAGACAAGGAGTTTCATTGATGAAAAGAATGCAAACAACTCTTTCCTGGAGCATATCACAACTCTAGAGTCGCCGGGGGAAATATCGGCATATCTCAAATCAGAACTCTCTTCACATTCCGGCATATTCAGCGTCAATAACAAATCGCACACCTCTGGACTGTTAATCCTCCCTAGTGACATCCAACTGTGCGAGAAGCTGTTGCACTTTGAGAATATCATTGAGTCCATCGGATCTCATCTGGAGAAGCAATCCCTCACCGATGGGGAATTACCACAAGATGTAGACGATAATTCCATGGATGTTGAAGAACCTCTCACCAGCCCGCCACTCGAAGAGGCCCCGATAGTTGACGTAGTAGCGGACGAGAGTTGCTGCCCAAACGAGGACGATGAACGTCTAGATCAGACCTTATCAATGACCAACCAGCATCCACCGACAATGCCAGTCACTGCGACAATCGGCATCATGACCTCGCCAGTGCCGGAGTTGAGGAAGAAGGCGGTCGCTGATTGCAGCATCCAGTCGAATATTGAGGAAAGTAAGAAAGAGAACCGCGACATTCCGGACTCTGAGCAGTTATACTCAATCCTAACCAAGATGGACAGTATTGCGGAGGAGATTGAGAACGAGTGAGTCTTTTTTCTTCATGTGATTTTTCAATAATTTATCATTTGTAATCTACTTGCGAGTAGAACACTAAAATTAAATGAGAACCAAGATTCATATCAACTATTTCTAGTACGTTTTTCAAGCCAAGAATAGCAAAAAGAGTGCAAGGAAAGTCGTTGTGCTTGGGGAAATTTAAAGAAAATTCGTGGGTTAAAAAGTTAACATTTTTAAAATGCAGTTAGATCAATTTTCTATCGAAAAAAGAGCGTCAAGGCTTTGGAAATCGAAAATAGGTCACAAATTAAAAAAAATAATAGAATCGAGCAAATAATTCTGTTAAATCTTGTCAGCTGTAATTCTATCGATTTATCTAGCATCAAGAATATTTTTTGAAATGTAAGCCCAGGATTTTTTACTGTAGCAGTGGAAAGATGGTATTCGGTGCTTTGTGAAAAAAAACTAATCAACCCCAACTGAAGGGGGTCTCTATATATCTTTATATTTAAATTATATACTGTTTTCTCAATATCCCCATGTAGAATGCCTCTCTAGTTGAGAATACGTCGTTTCATTATGTCAAGAGGAATAAACTTTAATTAGTGAATTGGGAAATGGAAGCATGGGATTCTCTCATGGATTATAAAATCCCCAAATTATTTGAACAAATCAAGAATATCAAATTTGAGAAAAAAAAAGTATATTTAGCTCAGATTTCTTTGTGTACAATTACTTCAGAGTCCGTTCTATAAACAATTCACGTTCCCTTTTTGTTTGCCTTAACCAACAGTAGACCACTGATTTTAGAAATAGAGAATACAGGCCAAGTCTCCTGTACCTTGCCGAACATCGAGATAAATCCTGTTATTATATGGTTTTGTTCGTGTGTGTGTTGTTATTAATTTGGCTGACGTCATAGAGAGAGGCGAAAACGAATGAAAAATACATTTTCGTCGATCGAGCAGTCTTCTAATTGCATGAACCTTTTCTTTCTTTTGACATGCTTAAAAGGACGAAATTTTACATGGTGAATTTTAATCATGACGATTGTAAAGATTTTTTTGATTTTTTAAATAAATTTTGAGTTTTTTAATAGATGAATAAAATTATAATTTTACTAGAAATAAAAAATATGTAGAAAATAGGCTTTCTAACAATGTATGAATAAAATGGCCTTTTTTGTGAACGTAATCATCATCTCTGTAATTGCCACTGCAGAGGAATGACATACGTACACACAAACAATTCTAGTCATACCATCTGCAAATTGGAGGTTGAAAAATAACATAAAAATGATCCCAACAAAATGTTTAGTCACACCTGGAGATAGAAAAATGAGACACACACAAACAATTATCCCTTTCATTTTTATGACACCTTTAACATGTATCAAAATATGAAATCGTAATCATTTATGTAATAAAATTTATATAAAAGGCATAATCTTGACCTTTTGTATTAAATGAATGGGGTAGGAGGTGATAAATTGAATTAGCGAGAAACTCATTTTCTCGGGTCTACGTGTTAAATTTAAACGATTTCTATTGGTTATTTAAATTTCAAAACCATATAATAACAAGATTTATCTCGATGCTCGGCAAGGTACAGGAGACTTGACCTGTACTGAATACGAATTCGATGATCGAATGGCTTGAACCAGCTCCAAATAACTTTTGGATAAGAACTATTCACAAGTTATTTTTTGTACTTTGAGATAATTATTATCATTTTAAATTTTGCGAAAAGGGGATTCATCACAGCAAAATTTCTTCTTGTGAATAGTTCTTATCCAAAAGTTATTTGGAGCTGGTTCATTTCGCAGAGGAAACCTTGAGAAACCTCGAAAGTTTTACAACTAAAATATTAAATTCCCTCCAACCTTTGAAAGCTTGTCTCCTCCCCTCTGAGATTAGTTTAACGAATAAACTTTGATCCTTGTGTTACATCTAGGTTCGATATAGAGCTTGTTTGAAATCATTACTTGAATATTGCTCCGTAATAGTCCAATTGTAGCGCACGTTATTTCACTTTGATAATGTCTCTTCATCATCTTTCATAAGAAAAAAAAAATGAAATTAACGATTTTTCTCCATCTCTATTCATCAAATATTGATTATTTGTCCTTCATCTCTTGGCATTACTCTCTAGCCTCTTGATCTTGTTAGTCGGCCGAAATAGAATAATTCACTTTTAGACACTTGTGAAAATATCATTTATTCCTATGAGATGAGTAGGCTCTGAAATATCACAATTCAAAGTGTAGAATACTATTTTATGAATTCATTGAAGATTTCATTTTTATTTCATTCGATAAGTTAAAAAAACGTATTTTTTTCTCAAATTTATATTCTTCAATGAATTAGGAGTTTCAATCATGTTCCTTTACCTAAGGAAAATCTATAAACTGAATCTGGCTTCTATCAAGTATTTAGCATGTTTGATAGCCACAGTCTACTTTGACCAGAGCAACATTTATCTGAAAACTAGCTGGCCTTGTCGGGCTTCCAAGTGATTTTCTTAAGCAAATTATTTTATTTAACCTAAAACATTCTGTACTTAAAATTCTGCTAATTTCTTGTTTCAATGACCAATAGCATCTTTCAAAGATTACTGTGGCTTTTTCTTCTCTTGAATTTTGTTCTTGTACAATGAAACATCAGAGACCATGGGATGGGTAGACAAGGGTTGGATTCCTCTACCTTGGAGACCACGAAGAAGTTTAACCTAGCCTGCAAGAATTATCAAATGAAAACAATCAAGGGTTTTTTCTATGTTGAAAAACTCCTCAGAGAGTCATGCTTTTAGAGACACCCAATTCAAAATAGACATACGAGCTTCATTAGCTCAGTTTTATGGATTTAAAAAATCCTATTGGCCTTACCCCTTCATTAAAAAAGAGTATTGAGATCATATTAGAAAAAAATATGCCCATCCCTCCTCGATCCATCTACTCTAATGTTTGATACTCGAATATTTTATTGATCAGCAATAATTTGATCTCCTTTCCCCACACCCTCCCTTAGATTTCTTCTCTGCACTTTAGTATTGATGAGAAATCTTCGCCTTGCCTTGTGAACACCTGTTAATTGATCGCAAATTATCCCCTTTGGATTTAATTCAGTACACACAATTAGAGGTTATAACTCGGCTTTAGTGAATATATCACACTTTTGATTTAAAACTTTTAGATTTATTATCAATGTTGGGTGTTGCACGGAAATTTTGGATTAAAAAACAAAATTTGTCTAAATTAATTATGGATTTTTTTCCAACATCGTACCTCTGTCATTAGATTGAATTTTTTTTAATTTTAACAAGAAAATTCATCCTCCAACACTATGGAAATTCAAAATCATTAGGAAATCATGCGTCGCACACATCGAAATGCATGATTCTCATTGGCTGTTTTGATAGTTGATAATTTTCCAAAGCTAAACATTATACCGTCAATTTATTGAAGGCCTGCCAATCATTCTTTTGATATCACGAGTCTGTTCAGTAGGAGCTGTTATTAAAAATATCAAATAAAAATTTACTTTTCGATTTATGAAGTTGAACTCAGTTAAAATATGTGTATTTCTCATGTCTTTTTTGCTAGGTGATTTTCCTGACTTTCAGGCGATTTTATTGACTGTTCTTAGAAGCTGAAAACATTTCAAGTGATGAATTATGCCTTGACAAGATCTGATAATAATATTCCAAGTATTATGCTAAACATTCTTTCATGAATTAACGCCAACACTTTTCCTTTCAGCCTGATGAAGACCTCTTCAGCCTCCAGGGAGTTCGACATCTTTGAGGAGAAAAAGACCGAAGCCCACAAGGTATGGGGAGACCTTGGGGTCTACATATCATCGACATCGTCAGACTTCAACGCTCCCCTATCACAGAACGGCTACAACTACACGGGCCATCCAGCCTGCGAGAAGAGCTTCACCCTCTATCCCTACGAGATGCTCTCGGCCGCCCGCCACCTCCTGCAGTCCGCCTTTCTCGAGGAGTCCACCAACTCCCTACGGGCTATAGAGCTCTACGCGCAATTTAATGAGTTCATTGACGTTCTCGATAAGAGACTATCGCGTGCCGAAGGCAAGATCATCAAGAGAGTCAAACGATATCATTCCATTCTGGCCAAGAACGGCACTCGCATCGATGAGAGCCGCCTAGTTGGCCTCAATTGGGCCTCTACTTGGCCGTATCTGCTGGCGAAAATTAAGGCCATCATACTTCAGCATGAGTATAAGCTGAGGCAGGCCAACATTAATGAATATATGAACTTGGTGAGTTATTTCAACAAAATGAGCAATTTTGATTTTTAAGCTGTAAAACTTTTTCAAAATTGACAAAAATTCTATTCGTCAAGCTTGAAAAAGAGTCGGGTTTCACAATGCAAAGTTTTAAGAGCTGATAAAAATGAAAGGATTCTCAAAGTGCCGCGCTACTATTCTTTTCATCTTCGACTCTGTCACATTCTAAAGACTCCTTGTAGAAATATACCTTTTTGAATAGTAGAAAATAGTTGCCATCCAACCAACTTTCGACATCTTCTCTAACAGCAAATCATATAGAAAACAATCAATGTCTTCTCAGAGACTTCAGAGCTGCTGATAACTTTGTATTGTTCAGGTTATTCTGACCATAGCACATTTGTGTAGTTGAGATACTCTTTACCTTGGTGGCGAACATGACTCGAATGATATCGTAAGATGAAGTCCATGAACTATTCACATCAAGAACAATAACTTCCACCATGTTGAATATTTCATTCTAGATTTATAGTATTTTATTCAATTCAACTAAAGATTATTTTCCAATTGATTAAATTCACTTTTGAGTGAAGTAAATTTATTTTCCTGAAGAAAATCACGTTTTCAATCACAATATGAAGAATTTCCGGATTAAATCTACTGTATTAACCTTTCGCCATCTTGGATTTTACTGAGACTTCTCTTTGAAAGAGCCACAAGGGAAAATAGTTTGTCCCTCATGAATTTGTGGTCTTCAAAGCATAGAAAACATGTCTAGCGTATTTGTTCACAGAAACGTTTACAAAACTGGGATAACTTTATGGTCATGGTAAGCTTACTTCAAGTTTATTATTGAAAGGGTTTTATTCAGTGTTTTGTATACACATATTCGCGATAGTCTATCTCATGTCAATAATAATACATCTTGAAACATGTGATTTTCTCATTGGTCCATTATTCTAGACATTAAACTTGAAAGCACACATTTCTCTTGACTTCTCAAATATTGCTCATCAAAGTACTAATAATTTCGAAAGAAAATCGAAAATAAAATGTCAGTGATTTATATTTCATATATAATCTGACATGTACAAAAATTACTTTAGCATCCAAACGGACAGAGTGTACATACATATCCGATGGAGTATCTCTTAAGTAGCTAGGCTTTGTGTATAAATATATCATTGAAATGGATATACTTGCTAGTAATCTTCCATCTCTCATTCAAGAGTATTATACCTTTAAATAAACTCTCTCTCTGTGTATATGTGTGCGTGTGTCTTTTACTGAGGAGAGTACACATCTGTGTGTGTGTATCAAAATGAAAATACGCATTAATTCACTATTTATTTATTTCTTTTTTTCTATGAATGAAATGCTAGTTGTAAATAACAGCAAAAAATGAATATTATATTCTTACTTATTATTATTATTTCTCTCTCTCTCTCTCTCTCTCTCTTCAATACGATTTATCTTCATAGATATATATAAGGCTCACTACTACCTTATTCCAAGTCCTTCTTCTTAATATATATTTTTCACTAAATCATTCAATCTAGTGTTCTTTGTTCAACTGCCTTCCACTTTGTTTTCTACTAACCGCCAAGGAACTCGATTCGCGTACAGATGAACCTGTTGGTGAATAACGATCGGGCTTTCCTTCCCTTTTGATTAATTGCGCACTTTATGTTTGCTTACTCACCAGCTAGAATCGGTTACGACTCGGAAACTCTCAGCTTGGCAGGAAGAACCTATTCAAGGTATTTAAAGACTTGAAGAGAAATTAGCAAAATGAGAAAAAATCGATTAAAATCATATCTCTAATCCTTCCGCTTTATTCCATCTCCTAGGAAAGATGAATTCCTTCTCACGTGTAACGCAAACCTACACCAGTTGAAGTATCATCTCCCCTGCCCCTTTCTGTCTTTACAATAATATTTCTCGGCTGAGATTAATCGCAATAAACTTGGGCAGAGATTAGATTTGCAATTTGGAGATAATTCAAAGAGATTGCATTTAGTTTTTCAATTTTTCAATCCAGAGTAATCTCTGAGCATAATAGGGACAACCTAGGATTCAGATCAATCCTTCACAATTGGTTCCCTACTTTTTGAGAAGGTCCACAAGCCGTAACATTAAATCTCTTGAGAATATGCTCCAAAAACTATCCAAGAAATCACTAACATTGATATTTAGGACATGAGAAAAAAGCTGTTTATCAGTAATTATTCTTTCGACTTTAAAGGTCATGCTTAGTCATTAGCTGTAACGTTGTATTTAACAGATGGATTACTCAATTTCAATCCATGTTCTTGTTATTTACAAACTCTTTGCTCTAATTATTATCCATTTATTTCTACGTCATTTTTAACAATGCAATTATTTTCCACAAACTTTGATGTTGCATAAATTTGATAACACGAAAAGAACTAATTCGACAGACTAGTTTACGCCAACTAAGAACTTCATAAAAATCATCTCTTTGACGTTTCTCTAATATGCATAATTTCCTTCCCCTCCCCCCGACAGACAGATTAATTTCAAAGCCAATTATTTTTGATTTAATGTCTCAATAATCGATTATGTACTATTGGTCTGGCCGCTTTGGGATTATTATTTGAAAAGCGTCAATCTCTCTTCGAACGCTTCTCTCTTGGGCGTGAAAGAGAGCGTTTGTAGAAATCTGACTATTCTTCTTACAGCAAACAAATCAATAACCCTATTCACTTCTAAATGTACATTAACATTTCGTCATGTACTATATTTCTCACAAATTACAAACTAGCTCTCTTGTTCATTTCTATTCAGAATGAAAGGCTGTTCTCGTTCACTGCCTCTTATTGAATAAACATTTACTCGCTTCACTAAATCTACAAGGGAGAAATGCATTCCCCACATACTTATTCTGTACACTTTTGGTATGGCTAAAAAACCCATTTTTCGTTTGATAATTCTCATTTTTCCGTCCAACCTCCTCCGTGGTCTCGAGTAGGTTTCTGCCCATAATTTAATTTTTGATTTATTTAAAGTCTTGAATTCAAGTTAATAAAATCGCTGTTATTTAACGATCAAAATACTCTTTTTCAGATTGATTTGGACAACTCGGTCAAAGTGCCCAGTGATAGTCAGACTGTTAATAACGAATTCAATTCGAATTCTTCCTTTCTCAACTACCTCTCTGAACCGATTTGTGGTGAGTCTCCAAATCATTTACTACGTTTTTCTCTTCAAAACTCTTCTGTGTGAAATTTTTGTTTTCATTTCTAATGAAAGTATCGATAAATTTCGATTTTTAATCAAATCATGATTGATTTGTAAATCGATCATTTTAATAAATCATGCTGTCTCTATAGAAACAGTATCTGCCCCTAAATTAATTCCCCGACAGAGTTAGCAGGAGTTGTCAATTCTTTTTATGGCTGTTGTGTTACTTTCAAATTCTTCTTTTGTTGACATTTGAATCTGAAAGAAAAACGCAGAATGAAAACAGAAATTCACTAAATACATTTTACACTGAGTTTACACAAGAGAAATTATGTTCTAAACCTCTTACATTTCGTATTCCTTTCTACTTTCTTTAGTAGTATAATTATTTTAAATCTTTCTCTCTAGGCACAGATGAGCAACAGGACCAGCTGTTCACGAAGCGTCTCATGCAGAAGCCTTCGAACCTGAAGAATTGCATGAACCTCCTGAAACTATATCACCTCCTCCACTCTGCATTTACCAAATGGCAAAGGGCTGAACTCTCCTCCACAACATGTCTTTCAATATTTAATTTAGAAACAAATCGAATTCTCACCCACGCCTTCGACTATCACATTGCCCGTTTGACTCAGCGTCTTTCCATACCCCTCAGCATGAACTGTCGGATGGGTCATTTGATCAACTACATTGACTCGGTCTTGTTGTTCCACCAGCGTGCCCTGACCCATTTGACCGAGTGCCTCAATACTAACAATGCGTCTACTTTGCCAAAGATCCTACAGACCAACCATGTCCCGCAGACTCCTCCGAGTCAGTTGAAGCCATCACGCAGCAAGAGTGTCACCAAGAAGCACCCCACTGAGTCGAATCTAGACAAGATGACCCTGGATGGTTCCCTAGCACCCCTTCCGCCCTCTCAGTCAGAGCCGCCTAGCGATTCCATTGTATATAACCCTACTCCGATAGTGAATAACTGCAAGAAGGCTGTTATTAAGAAGGAGAAGAATCCTTTGAAGCGTCCCAGTGAAACACTCAGAGACCAACAATACATTCCTCTAAAGATGACAAACTCTCAGAACACGCCAGTAATTAATAATGTTGCACAATCAGTTGATAAGAAGGTTACACCGCCGACTTGTAAAAGATCAAAATCCGAATTAACCTCCTTCTTCAGTCAGGCAAATACATCGCCACAGACTCTGTCGTCCAAACAACAACCACAGCCTTCATCACTCAGTCGAAAGTCTAATCCTATTTCGAAACCCCTAGCAGTGTCAACGGTTGAGCCGTTGAAAAACTACTCAAAGCCCTCTAGCAATGGAAACGGTCGATCTAGATCCCTTACTGGGTGGAATAAGACCCCGAATATATCACCGTACGAGGATAAACCTATCAAGAAGATTCCTAAGAATATGGATCTAGAAATTCCAGCGCAGCAGATATCACCACTGAGCACCAATTCCTTGAACCCAGTCTACACTCCGACCCCGTTGAGTGATCTCAAGGCCTCCTCGAGTATGAAGTCACTAGGAGGGCAAAACCTTACCAACAAGTCCCCCTTCAGCGCCATTTCCAGTAACCGCGGCTCCAAGACGCCCAGCTACAAGTCCTCGAGTAGCATCCACCACGAATCCAATCGCTACAGTCCGCAGAACATTTCCGATGTCGCGACAGTTAAGCGGAAGAAACCCCACGATTCCTACGAACCCAGTCCTATCGTGAAAATGAATTCTAATCAGGCCCCCAATCAGAGTAATCATCCCGCCAGTAATCCCGCCAAGGGGAAGCCAATTTCCAAGCAGCATGTCTACAATCCTACTCCCAAATCAGCCAGCCTTAATAACAACAACAGCAACAACGCTAACAATGCATCTGGCAAGATTCCCCAATTCTTCAACAATTGGCTCAACACCAGTGTTAACAATCGCAGATGACCCAACATTCTAAAATCTCTTTTTTTATTTATTTATGTACAGATTATATCATTATTTTTACAGACTCACATGCTCCCGACAAAAAAACAGAAACAGTCAAAAAATCCAAACATTCACAGTCGTTGAGGTGTGCAGTGCGCGCGTGTGTGTGTGTGTGTGTTATTGGGACAGGAGTATATTATGAGAAAGAATAAACCTAAAATTAGATACAGATTTTTATTATTTTTTTCACACACACACTTTCTTACGCAAGCAAAGAATTTTTTGAATTCAAGATAGATTTTTTATTGACTCTATAACATCTCTACCCCCAACAACAAAAAACCCTGGATTTGTGAGAATATGTTTGAGTGTGCCGAATTGTATGAATGTCCAACTTTCCAGTGTCTCATCGGTGGTCATAATCCCTCTCCCCCTTTGACAAGATGAGATTATTTTTTCTATCAAAAAATATCTGCTCCTACGCAAAAAGTCATTATTTCAAGATTTGTAAAAAACAACAACATATTTAAAATTTCAATCAGAGTAGATTTATTTAAACAAACAACAACCAAACGCTTACATTCAACGGTCCAATGGAACACTCTGCATGTGGACACTTATCCACTCTCGTAAAGACTCCAAGAAATCTACCAAACCCTCATGTTATTCTGCCAAGTGATACACACATCTGCCAATTAAAAATTGTCCAATCAATTGGAATCAATATTTTGAAGATTTAAACAAAAATTTCTCAACTTTATTTTGTATAAGAAATATATTGGAAATTTATTCTAATTTATGTCTCAACTTTTCATGATTCCTCTCGTTACTGTAAAACTATTTTTCTCTGTTGTCAAGATTTAGATATCATTTCTATATTGCTTATCGTTTTTTCTGAATAATACGATCAAGGAATCTGATTAAATCAAATATTTTGCTATTATAAAAATACAAGGTAGAGGAGGATTGTTCCCCAAGTCCTATAAATAAGATTTCTCAATGGCCCTCCTTGAAACGAATTTTCTTGGTAAATAGTTTCAAACCCTCCACCCTTAATGTGAACCCGAGGAGAGTTAGACTGGGTATGAAACTCAATTCAAAGAAAAAAAATGTTTTAGAAACCCGAAATAGTCAACGAAATTTAACATGTCGACTTATGCATGTATTACTAGGGTTGAACATAACTTTTTTTTTTTGAATACTAAATAATACTGTAACTCAATTTTAGAGACTATAACTAGAAAACAGTATTTTCATATTTAATTTCGTACAATAACAATCTAATGTCTAATTTTATGTTTCAAAAGTAAGAAAAATAAAAATTTACTTTAGAAATTACTTTAGAGGTTTTCATTTATTACTCGAGAGGGTACTGCACTCGGATTTACATGTATTTAATACACAAACCTCATTGGTCAGAAAATCCACGCTACCTTATATAACTCTCATTTTGTCTCCACTTCGTTCATCTTAATCCTTAGTGACCTGTATAAAACAACCTTACTAGACAGAATACAGTAAATATGAATATCAACTCTTACTTTACCAAGTACCCCAATTAATTTGAATACGATACAATAACCGAAATCTTATGTCATGAATGTTTTAGCCTTTTTTTAGAGTTTTTCCCTTTTTTATGATAATATATATTGGTATGTCCTATAGTTCATGATAAATAAACAACTTATACACTTGTTATTAATAAGAAAATTAAAACTCCACTTATTCATAATAATTTCAACTGGACTGTCCTATAGGTTGTAATAATAATGTCTACCCCTCCACTTGATTTTGATAATTACCCTCAGATTTATTGCTTACTGAAAAATGTTGAAAGGCTCTTGAGTTAGGTTCTCATTTCGGAAAAACAGAACAAGATGTTTTATAGGACTCCCGCCGTGAGAAACTAAGTGAAGTTCGAAGAATTGTCAACAGATTTGAAGGTGATGGGAATTTTTTCAAAAAGAGAAAAATAATGTTAATAATGAAGGTCTCACTCGGGATTTGACATCTATCAAAAGCAGTAATGACACCCTCGCTTAAAGAAATCCAGAGATAATCTGCAAAGATTGAAGTCTTTTATCGTGGCAAATCTTTATTCCAGAAATGATCCCATAGACTTCAAAACTACATTGATAAGAGAATAAGCTCAAATCAAGCAAAAATAATGAAATTGTCTCAACCACTCATTCGTATCTTAATCATTGTCAGTGTATGAGTTCTGGTAATTGAATATTTAATGATGAAAACATGAATGAATATTATTATCTGGTATATTTATTAAGTCACCTCAATCCGCAAATTATCTTTGTATAGTTTCATATTGTAGCCAAATTATTGTAACGAAAAATAGATTGAGAAATTGTGCTTTTGTTGTGTATATGTTTGAACATGTGAATCTATTAATGATTCATTCACTCAGGTAGATGGGAATAGTTCCATCAACCTTCATTCTTGTTTTTAAAAGTATACAAAGAGAAAGCTTTCGGCGATGCTAATATAAGAGTTTTTTTTCAAGAATATTTACTAAATTGAAAGAGGTAACATAGAAAGTGGATGAGTTCTCTAACTTCAACCAGCTGGCTTGTTCAAGGCCCTTGAGGATGAGATGACAATACATGAAGGTACAATGAACTGGGGCTGGAGGCTCATGAGGCTAGTTGAGCTCCGTGATGAAATACTGATAAGCTTCATAAGAACCGTCTAGTCTAGCGAAAGATTACATTGTGAGGCGCTCCTTCATCAACTGAGTTCAGAAATTCTCGATGTACCAAAGTCGGCTCAACTATAACTAGGTGGACGCCGGAAGCTTGCATAGAACGCGTTCACATTGATTTGGGGTTTATTTGGTTCTTGAAGTGGCGTCAGGTGAAGCATCTTGCAACAATGATGGTGCAGAGTGCAGTTAAGAGATCTCTTTGATCTTACCTGTGCCCTGGAAATGCTGCTATTCGACAGCAATCACATTTTGAGGACATAAGATGCCTAATTTCCTCGAATATGTTAGCAGGGTGCTGACTTAGAGTCACGCTGTAGAGTAAATACCGACGCCAAATAGGTAAATAAAAAGCTTTTTATATTCATCGGCTCTCATCAGACCTTACACCGACATGGTTATTTATACATGAGAGAGGTTGGATAACCTGCTCATTCTGACCAATCGTTTTTAGGTTTGTCTGAGTCGACTAATCACAAGTCGGTG